>NQII01004163.1:82279-162769 GCA_002778355.1 Clitarchus hookeri
AATTCTATCAAATTATTTCCGCCGGTGTGGGAGGTCGCTAGGGTGCCAGGAGGGAACGAACATCCCTCCTGCCTTCGTAACTTCGTCTTGCGATGCAAGTTTTTGAGACATGAATAATCTGTAAACGACTGTGGCGCTGTTCTGCACTTGTCTATTTATCTGTGAACGGTTCGTACTCTGCATACCGGAACTTCGTATGTGAACTGTGTCACTAAATGATAAATAAAGTATAGAACAAATATTCCGGAACTTGGCTTTATTTCATATGTAATTGGCGTCCATTTTACTGAGTCTCGTGTACTACTTCTGAGCTAGCAGTGGCAACTTAACGTCGGTTGTGAAACTGCGCGGCCAACGTTACACTATCTTCTCACCCGTCTTCCTCGCAGCACGGAGATGGGGCATGAGAAAGTGATAACTCAGACCTAGGCATTATCGAGAAAAAACAAACAGGGCCTGTGATGGTTGAGGAGGAAGTAGCAGGCTTTGCAGAGTATGGGAGGGTCTCTTCCAGTGCCGATGCCCGGGCACTGGAAGTGAATGATGAAACTCATTCTCTAGGGGATGGCGGTTACTGCACTTCCACTTCGTTAGAAGCCCAAGAGAAGTGGCATCGCATGTTGGTAACCAAGCCTTTAGGAATTGATGATGGTGAGCCTAGTTTAAGGCCTCAGTGGTAATCACTGGGAACTGCACTATCAGCCGGTCCACAAGCATCCAGTTGAGGCAGGAAATTGTTCTGTTGTGGAATGCAGGGTGACCTGTCAGGAAGGGGAAAGGAACAATACAGAGAAGCAACCTATTGCTGGTAATCAAGTGTCGGGTGAGAGGAGGTTAGTAAGCATTGCTGTCAGTCCCAGTGGTGCTCAAGAAAGTGCCTACGAGCTAGTCCCCAGGCAGCCAGCTGAGATAAAGAGTGTTTCCATATGTAAACTCAGAGCCTTAAGAGCTGTCGGGGTAGACTGTGCCTTGGCTTTGAGAAGGGTGGCATAGACGGAAGAGCAGTTAGTGCTGGAATTAGAAGCCCAAGAGTAAGAGTATATATTTTTATTTGAACATAAACATCATAAACCCAACCTGTGTCTTCTTGGGTACTTGGAGAGCAGGATATCCTATGTTGCAAAGTGAGGTCGCATGTGACGGCAGGGCAAGGGTGATCCCTTGAACAAATCAATTTTTAGAATACCAACACAGGTTGTGACGTTCCGGCCTCTCGTTACCTTAAGCCATATTTAGAATATTGCAGCCTCACAGTTAGGCGCCATTTTGTAACGTTCGGCCGTTTACACTTCCGAATGTTTACGTTGCCTCGGCTTGCACAGAGGTAGAAACACAAGACTCAGTGAATGGACGCCGATTGATTATGAAATAAAGTTCAAGTTCCAAGTTAGTTTGTTCTATTTATCATTTGAATGACACAGTTCACAGACGGAGTTGCAGTATGCAGAGTACGAACCTCTCACAGATAAATATAAATGTTCAGAACGGAGCCACAGTTGTTTACTTAATTATGTTCTTAAAAAAAACTGACCCGAAGAAACTTAAAATGCGGCTACCTCCCACACCGGCAGAGAATTAAATTAACAAAGTTTAGTGGCCGATGGGGGGGTTTAGCGTCGCGCCCGACGCGACCTAAGCGATCATTGTACCACGACTGCCTCAAACGACTGAAGAAAACTGCTCTAACGGCCCTCGCCGCCAACTCCTTCCGATGACTTGAAGTGAAGAAGTCAAGGGCACCAGACAGATGCCTCTTTTGTGCTGCCTCTCACCCCCCTCTCCTGAGACAAGCGCCTGGCCACGCACGCTCTCCACAACGTTATCGTAANGACAGACAGACGCGTCTTTTGTTCTGCCTCTCGCCTCCCTCTTCTGAGATAAGCGCCTGGCCACGCATGCTCTCCACAACGTTATCGTAACTACTGCGCACAAACTAATCCTGTGCCGTCAACATCCAGATAAACTAACCTCTCGTACAACAAAACTGCGCCGGAGGAACTAAAACTTGTCGATGTTGCCTAAAAATATCTAATTAATGCTGGCGCTTCCCAACTCCAAAGTTCGAAACTAAAACTGTAACCGTCGTCCTGATAAAACGTAAACAGCAGACGTCCGCCCGAAAACCTACAAAAGTACACGTCTGCCGGATAAACTATCACGGGAAACGAGCGACCACGGCTTTAAACTAGAACCCGATAAAAATGTTACGAAGCTTTCGAAAGATTCAAACACACGATAGAATTTTACACCCGTGTCCCGAAAAATTAAGAATATTGCATCATTACAAGGTGTTTCAGCATACATGCTACTCCCTAGCATAAAGCGGTATAACTCTGGTAAACTGCAGTAGTCCGTTGACATAAAAAAAGAACTAGATGACATGCTTAGCTGTAGAGCAGATGGCGAAGCAAGAACTGCAGAGCAAAGCTATGACAAACTGCCAGAAAGNCGCCCGAAAACCTACAAAAGTACACGTCTGCCGGATAAACTATCACGGGAAACGAGCGACCACGGCTTTAAACTAGAACCCGATAAAAATGTTACGAAGCTTTCCAAAGATTCAAACACACGATAGAATTTTACACCCGTGTCCCGAAAAATTAAGAATATTGCATCATTACAAGGTGTTTCAGCATACATGCTACTCCCTAGCATAAAGCGGTATAACTCTGGCAAACTGCAGTAGTCCGTTGACATAAAAAAAGAGCTAGATGACATGCTTAGCTGTAGAGCAGATGGCGAAGCAAGAACTGCAGAGCAAAGCTATGACAAACTGCCAGAAANCTAGATGACATGCTTAGCTGTAGAGCAGATGGCGAAGCAAGAACTGCAGAGCAAAGCTATGACAAACTGCCAGAAAGAGGCCATGTCTGGCACATTTATACCCTTTTGAACCTGGGGCGAGAGAGATAGATAGAGAGACAGAGAGAGAGGGGTGGAGGAGGGGAGGGGGAGAGAGAGGAAGCAGTGTAAGGCGAGAGTAAACTACCCTGCCTAAGTGGCCATACGTGCATATGAAACCTGCCCTTATGGCGGATCTACCAGAAGTGGAAACCGCCACCCACTCAATTGGTGCGTGATGCTATGCAGATGGCTGAACACCCAAGTAGCTCAGGTGGCTTGGCTCAGTGTGTGTAGGTGCAAAGGAGGCAGAGAGGAGAATATCAAGAAAAACTACATCATCTNCTGCAGGTGGCTTGGCTCAGTGTGTGTAGGTGCAAAGGAGGCAGAGAGGAGAATATCAAGAAAAACTACATCATCCGTGGCTAGGGGTATGCATTTAGGGTGTTAATTTTTATAAAGAACTAGCTAACCCTGCCATGTGTTGCTGTGGCATAAAAGATTTTGGTTCTATTCATTTCTATGAAATTAATTGAAAGAAGTATATGTATTTTCAAAATCTTTATTATTAAAGTACTTGTTTCTATACAATGTTTTTAGTTTTACCATCTTCGGCACGTATGAATAAGTTGTGTGGTTTTCCTACTCTAGAACACGACACATACAATTGGCCGTGCGAAAAACATTCTGTTTCTAAATCATTTCCGCACATTTGCAATGACTGCCCTTGAGCTTTATTTATTGTCATTGCAAATGCCAATCTTACAGGAAACTGTGTTCTTTTAAAGTGAAAGGGAATTTCTGATGGAGTAAATGGAATTCTGGGAAGAAGCACATCTCCTTTGAACGCACCTTTCAAGACGGTAGCTTCTATAGTATTGCCCATAATTTTTTTTATTGCAAGGCGTGTGCCGTTGTAAAGTTTTGGTCAATTGATGTTACAAAGTAAAATGACTGGCACTTCTATTTTCAATTTTAATATATGTGGAGGCAATCCTGGAACATCAAGCGTATTCTGGCGGATAATTTACTGCTTCATTTTCGTGTAATGTAACATCCACAGATTTGTATGTGACTTGTTCCCTAGTCGATAAGTATCGACATAGTATCGATATATCGAGCATTGACGTACTTAAAAGTATCAATATATTGTTATATCGATAAATATCAATAAATTGTTTTTATATTATAGATAGATAGATCTGTTGCTAGGTTGCGACTTTCCATTGTTGACGTTGCATAGTTGACTAAGGCGCTTCCTGACGCGAAAGCATGGTAAAAATGAGCGTTTTGCAGATTTTAGTACCTTTGCAAGTAATACAGATAAAAAAGAAAGGTGTAGCGTCCGAACAAACAGACACAAGGTTTATATATATATATATATAGATTCAAGGTTGTCATTCTTAAAAATCAATGTTATTTTTATGAAAGCGGTGTTATTTTTGGTTAACAGATAACTATGTAAACACAAACAACACATTAAAATAACAGTAACAGTTTATAAAAATAAGACATAAAGACTAAACTTGAACTTTAAATTTTCAGTTGATCTGTTTTTGTGATTGTTTACAATTTATAGTTTTATCATCAATCTCTTGCATAAGGAATTAGGATGACCAACAGCATCACTTGCATACAAGCCATGTTTTGATAATTCTGCAGCATGTTGCTTTGCAGTAACGGTGGATTTCTGCATTTTAAAAAGAATATTATGTCATACAAAGTGCCCAAATATTCACACAAAACTAACTTCACCCACAGACTATATTCGATATCAGCCCAAACTGGAACAGGTGGCAATACAAAATTTAAAAATGCATTAACGAAATGTGTTGACATACTTCCATTTACATTTGTAGAAGCTTCCAAAAGATTTATTTGTTGTTCATCGCTGGCACTCTATGTTGTAATATGGCCGCTAGTTATCTTTCACAATGCTACTATCAATAGTCAAAATCACGGAAAATTTTGTTTGTTATTAACTGCAGCACTAAACTATCTGTATGGTTATTTTTTGTTGTTTGCGTTATGCACCTAATCTGAGGTTGAACAGGTGATTTTGTTTGGCTATTTTTATAGTGTTTTCTATGTTAATGGAGAACAAATGTTTTGAAATATAACGAAAGCTCATATCTTTTCTGCTGAGAAAAACTCTATGGGATATTCCAGACGGAGGAAACTCAGATAGGCAGACTGATTCCATGTGAATTCGAGAAGTTGTGTCCCCGAAAGTTAGATGGCGTTAGTGTCACGTGTCTTGACTCAGCCAATCACAGTACAAAAGAGCAGACAAAAGTCGATAGATTAAATTTTCCGTTTTTAGTATTGTGGCGGAATGGCCGTTAGTGTGAGTTAAATCGTTTTTATTTTTAGGAGTGTAGTGAAAACATGTGTTACAGAGTAGTTAGTATTGAAAACATTTCTGTTTTAAGATTTTGAGAAGTGTGTAGGGAGAAAATTACGAAGATATGGCATTTTGTTCCTGTTTTTCTCAGGACTGATTAAATTTTACATTGTCGGCCATGGCTGCAAAAGATAGAAAGTAAATATGAGTCGGCTCACACAACTTAAAATGTAAGCATTAATATTTGGGAATATTATATGTAGAAATTATTTTTCATCTTGGTTAAAACTAGTTGTACATAATTGAAGTCATATTTCATCGCTATGCAGAAGCAATACAATAATTGTGTGCATTCGAGTTTTTAAGATTTGCAAGTAGGATAATTTCTATGTAATAATTTCAAAGTGTTAATGCTTATGTTAGGCTTCCTTTCCCTCTCCCTATATATTTATCACGTGCAACATAAATGTATTAATTCTAATAATTATTTTCCATTTACTGGTAAAATTACAAAGCTGTTGATTGTGAAAATTATTCAAACAGGTGGATCAAAATATCTCGTGAATACAATTCATTGATTGTAGCAATCAGTGGTGCTGGCAGTTTCCTCTTTATAACCTCCCTACTCTGTGGGATATTCCTAGGTAGGGATGATTTCCTGGCAGAAACGAGGTTATAACCTAATTTCTTAGTTTCTTTATTCAATTATTTAATTAATATTATCCCACGCTTGAGAATTTGGGGAATGAAAACTTGTAATCAAACCAATTTGCAGCTAAAGAGTTTTTTCCAACTTTTTGTAGTATTATCACAAAAAGTTAAAAATTTAATTTATTGGTTTAAAACACAAAAATTTGCGTAAAAATTTGTTTTATCACAAATGCGAATTTTGCATGCCTCTATCCATGGCACATTATAATATACCAAATATTTGCACATCTTTAGAAAATAAACACACCTAAAAAAATTTTTAAAAATTTAGATTACACAAAGGAAAATCCTGTAGTTTGTAGTGGAAAACACAATTTTATGGTTTAAACAGTGTTATGTCCAATGGATGTAGGGTTGTACGAAACATGGATTGGTAATTGCGATTCAGCAATGTTCGTACTGGGCTCTGAGGTTTTTTTGTGGAAGCCAGAACTATTTACTTAACCTGTAGTAAGATAGTGAAAACCAGGACTCTGTGAATATTGGTGTATTCTGCAGGTGAACCACGTCGCCTCTTCCGAGATGTGGTGCTGCTGACGGAAGATCGCAACCTGCGAGTGAAGGCACTGGCGCGGCATGTGCCGGTGCGCGAAGTGCCGGACTTTGCGCAGTGGGCGGGGCTGGGCTGAACCCTAGCTGCCCCCTGAGGAACTGTGACACACACATTGTGACGACACGACACCCTGGAGCAGGAGGGGTGTGTGCGTCCCATCATCGACACCCACGGCACCCATGGTATGGTCTCTACAAATTTCTATGTTCACCTGAGACTGTTGTTAAGAAAGGTGGACTGGAACGATATGAAATATCTTAATATTGAATGAAAACTTTTCAGTAATAATGGACATAAAGAGAGATTTTATGAATTGAGAATCAAATAATAATGTATTCAGTTGAGACATACTGGCTTTTTCTCTCAGTCTTACAATATCCTTCACTGTGAATTGAAGTTGTGTCCAGGGGCCCAATTCTCTAACTCTTTACTGTCTTTATATCACGTAACTATCATTACGAGGCGGTGTGTATTTTGTTACTCAAGATGTTGTCCTGACTGTCTTTAAAATGCCTCATGACTTTTCTTTATATAAAGCCAGGTCAACAAGGTGTATTTATGAATAATAGTGAACAGAAAATGTAGGTTAACTCATCACTCTCCAGGGAGAGAAAATACACATTAAAATGCTCTAAAGAGAAGAAATATTACATTGTACTGTATTATATTTACTCCTAGATATAGGGTTTCTTGAATTCATTTAAAAAGTATATTTTGTTTTACGTTACCCTCAAACGTAACTAGAGGTGTGCCGATACGGTTTCTGAGCCTTTTCCGATATTGCCGATACCAATACCGATACTGCCTTGACAAAGAAAAATAACATTATTGCATTTTTCAAAAAATTGAAAACTTTATTTTTAAAACATTTAGTTAAATAAAATTGTAATTGTCTTTGTTTTTATTGTTTCAGTTTTAAGTTTGTGGTACTATACGACCTCGATGATGTACCGCCTCTCCAAACNATTGTCTTTGTTTTTATTGTTTCAGTTTTAAGTTTGTGGTACTATACGACCTCGATGATGTACCGCCTCTCCAAACAAAATATTTGCAAATATTGTAAACAGCCTTGCATTTTTACGTGTTGCTTACGGTTAAAAAATTCCACAAGTCACTTTTTCTCCCAGCCATATTATTTGTTTATTGCTGGCACACGTANTTGTCTTTGTTTTTATTGTTTCAGTTTTAAGTTTGTGGTACTATACGACCTCGATGATGTACCGCCTCTCCAAACCAAACATTTGCAAATATTGTAAACAGCCTTGCATTTTTGCCTGTTGCTTACGGTTAAAAAATTCCACAAGTCACTTTTTCTCCCAGCCATATTATTTGTTTATTGCTGGCACACGTAAATAATTTCACCACGTTCGTACCCTAACCTAACACCGTCATATTACTACAGCAACAGCAAACAAACCAACAAAAAAAAAAGACATACTGTCGGAATGGCGCCGCTAGGCGGCAGTAATGTGCAGCATGTAACCAACATTACAAGATTACATAAGTTTTTTTTGTGTGTCACCGTGTTTGGGGTTTGTCGTGTAAGTATTAAGGCAAAATATTTTTTGAGGTAATCGTAAATATTAATTATTGTTAATATTATATATGTGTTAGGCTTATTAAATGTTAAGTTTTGTTGATGCTGCGAGCATGCCTAGATAGATAAAATTCAGTAAACACAAAATGGTGGCTACTATTGTTTTGTTGTATACATACATACTTTGTAAACAATCATGCAAAACGTGCCTAATTTTTCTTTAGAAATAAACACAGCCAGTTGGGTACTTTAGTAAAACCCAATTTTAAAATAGTGATTATTTTAATAAAACCAAATAGTGAGCTAAGCCACTTCAATTATGGAAAGTTGAAAACAGCATCATCTTAGATTCTTAGGGCAAAATATCTGTTACAATATTGGCGCTTTAAACATGAATTGCGCACAATGCCGATAATTACGATATCAGCGGGTTTCGATATATCGGTACCGGCATCGTCTCAGCCCTATACGTAACCACAATACACAACAAACTTGGCCACAGATTTAGCGCTGCTATCTCATGAAGCTAAAAATGAATTGGACCGCCTGAAAACTTGTATCATAGAGAGAATTAAAAAATTTTTTTTAAAAGAATTATTCCAAAATGTATTAAGAAACAAATACCATTGTAATTACAAAGTTACTATATTTAGCCAATATGTGACACAAGACATGCTTTAATAACCAAATAATATGACACACCACGAGCGACGTCATTCTCTCATCTAGCCTCGCCACAGCCTCAGCCCCCTCTTAAGAAAAGCAGTTACGCCGTACACGCCACAGGATGCCTTCAAGCCAGGGTCCCTTGCCCAGTCGTTGCCGCCTGCTCCGCCGCAACCCGCCTAGCATCACGTTGCCGCTCTCCACCCCTCCAATGCCTGGTGCGTGGGGGGAAGTGCCGCCGCTCTTGTATACCTTCTTATCTCCTTCGCTTCTCTTGCTCCACACCCCGTAACCCTCGCGCTGGCCCTGTGAGTCGAGTATAAAAAGGACTCTCAGTTCGCGGCTGTCTCACGCCAGTCTAGCTGCAGAATATCATGCTGCCTGAGCACTCATCAAGAAGCCTTCGCAGAACGTCATGCTGCCAGAGCATCCATCGACTTTAAGTTGTTACTGCCTTTTGCAGTCCTGTCGAGTGTTCTACTCTGTACGACATCGCCTCACTGCCTGCCAGCATGCCGAAGCCGCGCACTTCCAGCTACCTTGTAGCTCATCTACATGTATAACGAGTAGGAGTACCGCTGACTTGGGATCGCCCTTACCCCCCGCGCTGCCACATGTTCTGAGACTAGGTAATTCCAGTTGGCAACTTAGTAGGACAGGCCCTTAGGCCTCAGTCAGGATACAGGCTGGTTTATCTCTGTTTGATTGAGAAATCAATAAAACAGGCATAATAAATCTAACTTAGTTGAGTTGTCTCTTCCAGCACACTGTATTACCTACACCTCCATCCCACCATTTCCGGTTCATCACCGTTCCTAGTAGGACTCTTCTAGGGATAGCCACGAGCCAAAACTGTATTCTTTTTCTCTCCTATTGACAACTGTTTCGAAGTGCAGCTTGGTAAGCTTGCCTTCCTAGGTCCCACCAAAGTTGTCCTTTTGGACTATCGACCTTCCAGTAAGTGCCTGGCTCAGACCACAACGTCCCGCGCGCCAGGTCACCTGCTTGGAAACGATAGGCCAACACCCAACAGGAGCCCCGCTCTTTGTGACACCCAGGTCAGACCGCGATGTCCTGCGCACCTTGTCTCTGGAGTGGATATACAGTAACCTCCAGTTTGGTACTTTGGTCAGACCGCTACATCCAGTGCGCCAAGCCATTGGACTGAAGTCCAGTGTAACAGGCCCCTCCAACCTCACCTGACTTCTCCATCCTGCACTCCTTGCCCCACTATATGGCTGGGTGGGGGGATAACCGTCCAGGACGTGGATGTCACAAGGCTGCAAGAATGGGGTTACTTGCCTGCTCATAATATTTACACAGGACAATTTTTTTTAAACGCTGCTCTCTCTATGGCAAGATATCAAATTTTATTCCTGACAAAAGAATACAATCACTTAATATAGTTTTTCAGTGGACCAACAAAAAAAATCAATGCATGCGGGAGAACAGTTGATGCTGACTTTGATTTTATACTTGAGAAATATCGTACATAACCCCCAAATGCATATATGTTTAAACCAACAGTCTAAAGTTGTCATTAGAAAAAGTTTATTCAAGTCAATATATGATTAAATATTCACATTTGTCCAGTGTTCCTTCATCGGCCGAGCCATGCTCAATCCCGGGATTAAAATTACCACAACTGATTTAGTTGCGAGAATTTTTTCAAAATCATTATTTTCAGAGTCTTTCAAAACGTAATGATTCTAACCAAACCCGCAGCCGATAAGTTTCCAATAATAATCACACCCACCCTTCAAAATACTGCCATACTTTGATGGGGGTTTATTTTCTTGTACAGAGTGGTAAGGTGCATTGTTCATAATAACAACAGACTTTTCCGGTAGGATTGGCAATAACTGATAATGCATTCACTTTTCGAAGTTCGCGGAATTCATCTGCCCATGGTAGTCCCGCGTAGTTCTCTACCTGCTGGAAAAATTAGCAGTGCATTTTCAATGAATTAGTGATGGCCCGATACTGAAAAAACCCTATACTGATGACGGTTCCGATATTTAGGATTTTACAGATCCGATACCTGTAAACCGATATTTTCATTTAACATACTGTAAGCAGATTTGTCTCTAAAAGTATTTGAGAGAAAACTGCTGCCTGGAAAAGTTTTTTTTTTGCAGTAAGCTAAATAGACTTACTGTTAAGTGAGATTTACTCTATGCCCGGTACATCAAAGCATAAAAAAAATAGTTTAACATTATACAAAATTATAGCTCACTACAACATATTACAAAACTAAGTTAAAGTTGCAAGAAGGTCGCTACTCTACAAAAAGTATGTAAAAGGACAGGAATGAAAACTAAGCTAACAAGCCACGATCATTTTGTTTACTTTGAGAAATGTACGTCGAACATAAGACTGCTACACCAAAAATAAAAATGTAATCCGTGAAGTGAAAAATAATGATGGGCATGTACATTCTAATTTGTTTTTATTGTAAGGAATAAAATTTTTTTTTTTTATTATTGCATATTGATATTTCAAATTAATTATGTTCTTTTTAGTCGTATTGCTGCAGCCTGATGTTAAGAGTTGAGAAAATTAAGTGTGCAGCAGAGGAGAGAAAATACTTGAGGTTAGAATGGCCATTACCGATGTGCCGATATTTTAGTGCAGATCTCCGATAATGGTAAATGCACCGATATCCGATACCGGATATGGACTATCGGGCCATCACTACAATGAATCCAGTTTTAGCACCTGCTTGAACAACAATTAAATGGTTCGAAGAACTGCTGTTGGTTAACACACCATGTTAAGTATCACTTTGCCAACATTTGTTAAATGTGATGTTGCTATCAACCCATGTTTCATCAACGTAAATTATGGGGCGCCCCTCCATTCTGTAGTGGAGAATTGATTTTAAGTATTTACAACGCTAGTGGACAATGTGCGGTCTTTCCACTAATAGTTTCCGAGAACTGTTACACAGTTTCCATTTAAACCCCATTTCTTTCAATATCCGCCTGAGCATGTGAACATCCCATGGAAAATCAATTTTTTCTCTCAAAGCAACGAGAAGCTTAGGACATGTTGGTACTTATTTCTGTACTAAGTAAAAATCATGAATGACGTCTCTGATTACTCTCCTATCAAATGAGTCACAGCGCACATTTCTTTCATGTGGATGCTTTTGGTGTTTGCCCGGTGTTGACAGCGAACTGTTACAAGCATCGGCACCTTTGCGAATTCTGGAAACACTTCTCACAGAAATCCCAGTGTATTCTGATGCACGCAGATTGGATTGAGATAATAAATGCTTTATTTGACCATCAGTAGCTTCTTCATCACATTTATTTATCACATGTCTGATCACCTCCCTCGCTTCGCTGTGTGTAGTTTTCCCTTTATTCCTAGACTGCGCCATAATATACCGTCCTGATACGCACGCAACCGATACTAACTCGTGACTGACTTCCAGACAGTTGTTTATTTTGGGATGACTAGTAGCGAGGTGACCCATTACTCTGACAGTGGTCTTTAAACGCCTAGAGGGGGCAAGGGAGGGTTTGCAGCCCCGACCACCACCCCGCCACGCAGCCTTGCCTTCTCATCAGCTCCCTACTGTAGGTAGCAGGTCACCCACTGGAGTTGTTGACATTCTTTTAATGACCATCAGTTAAAGTCATGCCACAATGTTTTGGCTTTAGCACCACTGCAAGTTATTTAGTTAAAGTATTTTCCAAAAATATCACAATCACCACCTATTAATGTAAAAAAAAAAAAAAAGAATAATTTGTTACATATTTACTAACCTTAAATAAATTTAATACAAGTTTATCTGTATACATTAAATCTTATCTTCACACTTGGTTATTGTTCTACTCTTCGGTAGGTTAAATAAAACATTTAATGAATTTTATCCACATTGGTTGAATGAAGTTGCAAGCAAAATGCAAGTATTCAAAATGGAACCGAATACTGGAACCGATATTCAAATTGTAGAATCGGTACCAGAACCGATATTTTTTGTTATTCAACCCATCCCTACTTGAAATATATAGAAATAAAGGTCGATAAAATTTTTGTCGTAAAAATATCACTTCAAATTTAATTACATGTTTATAAGTTATTTCTTTTTCCCAATAAATATATAAACTCCGGCAGTCAAGGCTGCATATTGAGCGCTATATCAGAACATTCCAGGCGAACTACGTCCAACAAACTTGCGGAGCGCTGTGTCTGCGCTGTACGCTTGGCAACACTGCTTGCTTGCAAGTATACAGCTGCGATACGACCTTCACCAAGGTCGCGTGCATCAGTCACCCGTGGTGCAGGCCGTGTTGTACAGGATTTACAACAAGGATGAGCGCGACCTATAAACAATTAATATTATTATTTTTTTAACACCCTTTGAAAATAATGGTGCGACCTATATGCGCAGGCGACTTATATGCGATAAAATACGGTAGCTGGAGCAGAGGGTTTATTCGTTACGTCACCCCTGGCAACCATGACTGCAACAATAGAACACTTGACTCTACTCAGTTATCAAAAAGCCTGTTGGCATCAAGTTTAGAACTTGCAGAGTAACCGTACATATGCTAATGCACGCAAAGAAAACAGTGCAGAATGACTGCAAAAATACCCAGAGGGCTGACTTGCTTCTGCTTTTTGAAATACCCATCAATGGGAGGGGGTTGCGCTTAGGAATTGATGCTTTGCAATTGACTGGATGGTCACTGGGATGTATCTGTATTCACTTCATGGACACAGTGGTACAAAATGAGCATGAGTGCCTTGGCACCCCTGATGACACCACAGGCTCAGCTGGGGTGGCCGTGAAGTCTACCGAGCTGGGCGTGAGATCAACAAACCGTTTCACAATGCCCAGTGGGTGGGGGGAGTTAACCCCACACGCTACTACGTACTCCAATGAATGGGCATGCCCTTTCACAACAGTTCTCAGCACAAGAACTTAAGTTATTATATTAGATCCTTTAGGAATAATATCGTAAAACATCCCCCCAAGCAATTTACATTTTTTGTAACAAATAATAATTATTTTCCTCCAGTTTTAACAATTATTCATTAAACATTATGTTGTAGAAAATAGATTCACTGTACAGCAAAATTTGGCATAGGTTCTAAAATAAAACAATTTCAACAACAACAAAGTTGTCCATAGACAAATTTGAGCACTGTTTAGAGAAAATTGCACGAGTTTTGTGTGCATAACCTTGAACACACATTAAAATCACTCAGTATTTTATAATTATTGACTTCAGGCATTACCTGAATAAGATACAACTACATAAACTCGTATTTGAAGATTACATTTGTTTGTTAGTTATACTTGGTTGATGACTGCAATTTACAATGCTCCTAATGTACCTCAACAATGACTATAGTCGATTCATGATTACTTCCAACTTTTCTGGAGTACTGCTCAAGTTCTACTTTCAGGATATTCTTACACTTCATGCAAACAAACCTCAACCAAGTCTAAAAAATTATTTCAAAGGAACAGTGCACCGTATTTGTGTGCAATAATTTTAATAATTATTTGTGCATGAGAACTTTTCCCTACTAGTCATTACCAACATACTTATTTTCTCCCTTTTATTATCCATTTTAATTATAAATAAAATATAATTTTCCAATAAAATATAAGTAAATGTTAACCAAAAATAAGTAACTTTTAATTAACAGAAGTATAAAAACCATGTAATACATGTCATATTTACTAAACAAAATAAAAGGTATCATGCGTGGTGTGATTTTTAGAGCTTTGATTAGAAAATTGTGAAGATATCTCAAATAGAGTATAGAATTACAAATACATTTTAAATACACTTGTATGAATATCTCATAATGAACTCTGAGGTTGTAAATAGTACCATGTTGAAGGTTGATGTAATTCCAATTGTAACTTTCGTAATAGTGGAATGTTGTAGCATGCATATAGTTTTTAATTAGTTTTTGTAAAGTTAACTCCTGCAATGGCAATTAGAAGTGTGATGGTAATTTTCCAAATGTTTATCCTAAAATACCAACAAATAATTGGTGCTTGTGCTTTAAGTCCATCTTTGATATACTGTGTACCATATAAGAAGGCCACATTCTTGACAGTTGACGATTGCCACGCCTTTTTGTTTATGTATCCATTCGCCATCAACTGCTGTGTCAAGTATAGGCTTTGATGTGGCGAGTCAGCGCGTCCAGGAGGTGCTGCTACGTGTGGCAATTGGTGAACTGCTTGGGTTGCGCTGCATTCGTAAACGGAGCTTGGTGGACGTGTGTAGGGTCGTTCGTAAACGCGGTACACAAAATATATGTTACTTTAAAAATTATACAGATCTCGCGGGAAAATAAAACCATTTGTATATGCGTGTAAATACGTTATTTGAAACAACAAAACTATAATATGTTTCTGGGTGTAGTTCGGAATATGGATAACAGATAGCATGGAAGTGCATGTTGTAACAGATGGCGTGCCTGTAACTCACAAGATGGCAGCACATGGTTGGAGAGTCTGGAAACTTCCGATTTTTTCGTTACATTTGGATACAAATCGTTTTATTGTGCATCTCATTTTGAACACCTATACATTACTATTTTATCACAAAGTTTTGTTTCTAAAACTAAAAACTGCTGTTTTATGACCACGTAAAATAAAATGTATTAATTAATCTTCGAACTCTTTCTTATCTGCGTATTTTCTTTTTGTCTGATGTGCGTCGGCCCTGCTCTCAGAATAGCCACCGTAATATTAATTTCGGTTCGTTCGTGCATCAGCTGATACAAGATTTTGTAAATGGCACGTTGTTTGTTTTGAATACATCAAGTTGCCACTCACTGACTGTCAGAATGTGGCCTTCTTATATGAAATGAACTATAGCAATGTACCTGGTACAACACTTACATGAATTGTTTTTTTGTAACGGCCAATATAGTGAATAAAGAATTAGAACCAGTTTTATGAAACAAAACACAACCAAAAACAAGAAACAAATTGGAACTGATCCATCCTTAATATGTATGATTGTACTTTTAAATTCAATAAATTTATTACAGTTTTTCTTTTTTGTTAATAGTACTGATGCATCTTTTTTCCAGCCTCCTGCATCTTACAGACGTGTCAGTACCAATGTGGATCTTCTGCTCCGTTTAGCATGAAACCTCACTGTCTAGGAAGAAACAAATCAAACAAAATTGATATAAACTGTGTAAGCATGTAAGTCAACAATGTTTCTGTGATGCATCACTGTTTTCATGTTGTTTTTCTGCAAAGAATGTCTGAAACATTAGGTTTTATTGGATGGTTAGCATGTTTGCGAGGATTTGAAGAGAGGCCTCGAGGTTACTGTGAGGTAAGCCAGATAACTGATGAAATTTTATTTTATATGTAAGAAATTATTGTTCCTGCGAAGTGTACTAAAAAGTGTGTGTGGTCAGTGTATAATGTATGATTGTATAATTTTTCTGTTGCTTTTATATTAATTTGTGATTTTTTTTAAGGTAGTGTTTAAGTAATTTTTATGATTATTGTTTTTATTAGGTGACATTCCCACCTTTTGATGACTGTAAGAAATATATTGCAGTGATTTGAAGAATGTTTTTGTTGTGATATGAATTTTGAATATACATTGATGTTTATGTATTGACTTGTTTGTATAAAGCATGTAATCAGCTGATGGAATGTGTACAAGTTTTATATTGACATATATAGTGCAATTTATTATTGTGTGAAAAAGGAATTTCACATGAGTAAAGCATAAATGCAGATATTCATACTGTTTATTCATAAAGATGTATTGGGCACCATAAACTATGAAGTGTTCCCTGCAGTTTTATATATGAATTTAATCCTTTTCTGGTTTCACACTGCTAAATGAAAAAAAAAAAAAATTGGTGGGCCATTTGAAATGTTGGAAAACAAAATGGATCATGCATGGTTTATAAGTGGTTGTATTAGATAGACTGTTTTAGAATGGATTGTGAGTTTAACATCACTGTTATTAATTGTAAATAAATTATTGTGCACGTGTGGATTGCAGATGTTATCGTATTATTGCCTGTAATTTTGGATGAAGAATAACTTGGAGATGTACTTACTGTGTGTCTTAAAAATGTGTATATAATGTAAAAATCGTTGAAATCAATTTATGGAAACAATATACAAATGTTGATTTCTAGACTGACTAGCTAGTATCAAGTGATCACGTTTACAACCCAAGTTGCAGACGTACTACTTCTTGAACATAGTTCACATCTCGTTTTCTTCAGCCTTTTATTTGTTTTATGTAATGTTGTCATCTCAGGAAATAACATAAATTTGTAAAAGTTGTAAAGAAGTTATTATTATAATATAGTGAATTTTGCTCAAATAAATAATGGTTTATGCCATACATATTTTGCACTTACCCTGTAGCCAAATTTAAAGCTAAAATTTATTACCCAATTTAAAAGAAACTATTACACACAAAAACAATTTTATGTCACCTGCTACATAGACATATGATATTGTTCATATGGGCAGACTTTGAGGAACCATGACATAATGCAAAAACTTTGTAGTCAAAAAGTAGGAACACCAAAAACTTGCTTCAGAACTATATTCAAACACTTTTGAAAAGCCTGCAACATTTAATAACAATAGTGGTTGTAGGGAGTCTACCCGTTTGCACTGCATCACATGATGAAAATAAAAAACTGTTAAAATTCATTTAAAGTTTTCTGTATCCAGAGGGCCTTGCATGAGGAAGGTTATTGATCTGCAAGCTGCCAGCTGTTGTGTGAGCAGCATCCTCTGCTAGTGCAGTTCCTTTGTGCACACTGAACTTGTCTGCAGACACACACATGCACAGCACAGTATGTTCCAAGCCCTGCCCACAGCAAAGACACCAGCCAATGTCCATACTGATGCATGCTGGTAGTGGAGGAAAAAATAAGTCTGCCTACACCCAATTTTTTCTTCCCCACACCACCCATTTCAATTACCTTTTTACTGTTGCTTATTATGTACACTTTCCACCTTCTGTATAGTGGTAAAAATAAACTCAGGCTTTCTGCTTTCTTTCACTGAGTACAATTTTAATTTTGCTTGGATTATTGTTCCGATTCCTATTTATTGACAACCCGATTATACTATTTCACTTAAAATTTGATTTCTTCATATGTTGCATGTTTTTCTTTGTTGTGACACTGCTGTGCAGAACATGTTACTCTGTTAAATGAATTTGCAGTATATTTCACCAATGGAAATAATGTAAAACTTGACACGTGATGCTTCCTACTCATTATTATCATTGACTCTGCATCAGAACGTGCGCGCCACATGTCCCTGAGGGAATATAACGCTGACTGCACGCCTCCAAGGCCAGCACCCACATAATGATAGGAAGACATTATCGTCCCCGTCACTTGTAAACCCGCTGAGAAGCAGCCGCGGGCATGCAAGAGTTTGCCCCTAAGCAAGCGGCGGATACCGCCCGCCATTACACCTAAACCTCCCTGCCAAGAGAGGGCAGCAGTGGCACCACCCGGCCTGAACCTGAAGGGGAGGCGGCCAAAGATTACCATAAGTAAATGAATCACGCAGCCAAGAGAAATATAACGCTTTGCACCCGGCAGAAACGCCACTTGTCCACGTAGCTCTACTGCACAGCCACAGTTCTCGTCAGGAATCAAAGACTTTCCAGTATTCTACCAGTTATTCAGCCGACAATGTCTTCCCTAACATAGTAGCCGAACAGTCGTTGCTACTCCCCGACACTTGCCGTCAAAAGTCACCATACCCAACACGTGGGGTCTCGGGGTCTCTTCAGGACTACAAGCCACAATTAGGGTTCGCCTGTTTTGCTCTTGTACACAGTCAGTTGAACACCTAGTGTGTGTAGAGGTAGAAGGTAGTATGGATCACAGTGTTTCTATTCCCAAGGGAAAACATGCAGTCTAGCTAAATTCTGTTTTTCTTTGCTTTTTAGTGAACATGTGCCTTTTCCCCAACCTGGAAAATGTCACACTCGAAGGGAGCGGCAGGGGATCGCAAATTAGGAACGGTTTCAGACATAGACTAGGACTGCCGGCAGCCCCTAACCAGGATTGCACATACGTCACACATAAGAATAAGTTTGACAGCCACCCATACTGTGGACCCGGTACATAAAGGTATCTGGTGCACAAGTACGGTTCACTCACAACCACTAGAAAGACACATGACTAAGCATCTGGGCCAACTAAGTCAGATAACACGTTTCCTCAAGAGCGTATAAACTCGCCGGAGAGGGTGTCAGGCCTGACGAAGCTTGATCCAGGTACTTCTGGAGTACACTTTAATTAGGGGTTTGTTCGGAGGACAGCTGCTATCCTTGCATCTCGCCACCCCCTATGTAATTAATCTACACCAGTCCTCAGTTGCAAGTCTTCACGGGAGAGAACGCAAGCCATCCGGCAATTAGTAGAGCCTCACTCACTACTCTCCTTGTCAACCTATTTGGCCTCCCGGTTGGGGTTCCCGGAGCTGCTAACCCTGCTGTCGAACTACTCCGTCAAGGGTAATTCTCCCGTTGGGAGTGGTCCCGTTCGACCCAGAGGACACCAGCCTACCACGTGCCTGCCGGCCGGCACGCTGATCACTAGCAGGCGTCAGCAGAGCCAGCCAGCCTGCCCAGCCATCCGCTTCAGCCAGAGCCAAAGTCTTCCAGCCAGGGCCAGTGTCTGCTGCAAGGGAGCGACACCAGTGGTAAGGTAGTCCGAACCCGTGTGTCGGAACACCTAGAGGCATCACCTCGCCCCACAGACTTTCAATCAAATAGGTGCCCGATGCACCCTACTTTATATAAGGAGCCAGTGCGAGGCCGACGAGTTATTCTACAGACGCCTCCACAGTAGAGTCCGCCCTCCAACGTACACAACTGATGAGATAGGAGAACAAGCCAGGCTAAGCAACCCAGAAACCAGACAAGTTTTTAGGGAGTCTCAAAAAACACTGTGGTGCTCAGTTCAACCCCCCCACGGTGTCCAAAGAAGGGGAGAACATTATGAACCCAGTAGAGACCGCCGCCATGGCCAACGAATCCAAAGAAAATACGAGCAAAAGGTGCCGACACACCACGTGCAACAGCCTAGGCACATTATCATTATCGCTGTCTGGGGTGGAACGACGTGCCAAGATATAGATGGCCTTTAATACCACTGTGAAACCTGTAGCTTGTAGCAAGCCGCCAGATGCGAATGGTATAACTGTTAATGGCGGGGCATTAACACAGTGTGTTGCGTAACATGCGCCCAGACCTTCCATCATGTCTGCGAAGTGTGTCACCGGGCAAAGAAATACAGACCTAACAACCCAGTACACCATGCTTCCAGTAACGCTAGACACGCCGATGAGCCGCAGTTGCCAGAGTTCGCCAGCCGCTCACAAGAAGAGCCCGTCGTGTTCACAGAAGAATGCGAGGGGGAATTTAAAGCCAGTGGCATTCCAAAAAGTAATGGGCAACTCACACCCGTAAACAGCTGTCTGGGAAAAGCCCTTGAATCATGGAATCACTATGGCGAGTTCATCATGGAAGGGAACAGCTATGCAGCAGACTTACGACCCAGTTTTCAGGCGAGGAGGTGTTTGCTCGGTTAACATCAGAATTCCATATCAAATACTAAGACAGTCTGTGACAATGCCGAGATCATCAAATGTAAAGTTCAGATGTATCGGCATATCATGCCCGAAGGAACCGAGGAGGGATGCGTAAGAGCAATCACTCGAATGCTGCTCCCCCAACGTCTGGAAGCTACTGCAAATACTGTGCCCACATACAGTGAACGAACTCGCAGAGAGGGCCTGGGAAACTGAACTTAAGGCACAAGCTGCCTTATAACGCCCCCCCCCCCCNTCGAGGGAGAAGACCCTCCCGAAGCTCTCCATATAGAAGTGGCAGTTAACGGTAAAATTGCAGTAGAACTGTTAGACTCTGTGGCGAAGAGAGAAGGGTATACAAGGCCCAACCTGACCAACTCCTTAAAATAGAAGCAACTGTCAACCTTCATTTTAAGATTGGAAATTGTGACCACCAAGTAGAATTCCTCGTAGCACCTCACATAGGGGAGGAATTCATATTGGGACAACCGTAGCTACAGGACCAGCATTGCATTATAGATGTGGACAGAAGTATATCTATATTGGCAATTCGGAATGGCCACCATAAACAGGGACCATAGGAGAGAGGTGTCGAAACCCCCGAGTTAAAACCCCTGGAATATCTCCAATTTCTAAACATACTCCAGAAGTATTCAGCACGGGACATGGCTGATGCACGACCGCCAGATATACTGCTGCCCCCCTACCGGATATCAGCTAATCGCCGGGAGATTATCGTGGAGCGGGTGCAGGCAATGAACGAACAAGGAATAGTGGAGCCCTCAAACTCCCTGTACAACTCACTAGTGTTCTTGGCCCCTAAAAAGGATGGACAACTCAGATTCAGCATCAAATACCAAGAATTAAACGATGTAACCCACCAAATTGCTCCATCTGCCATAAACCTTGCCTGCACACAGGGATGGCACTGATTTTTTCTACACTGGACATGCAATTCCGCTACTGGCAAATATCTGTGCACCCCGACAGCCGCAAGTACATGGCATTAACGACCCCCGAAGGGGAAGCCTTACAATTCAAAGTGATGCCATTCAGCCTCAAGAATGCCCAAGCAACCTTCCAGGGACTGATGTCAGCTGAAGTTCTAGCTGGATACATTGGCGAATTCTGCTTCACGTATCTAGAACATAATCATCTATTCCAACTCCTGGGAAGAGCATTGCACTCACCTACAGCGAGTACTGGAAAGATTGGAAATACAGGGGCTGACGTGCAAACTATCAAAGTCATTTTGGAAAAACCAATATCGACTACCTCGGGCACGTCGTCTCCCCAGAAGGGAATTACCCGCAACAAGGATTAATCAAGGCCATCCTCGAAGCGGAACAACCACAAACCAAGAAACAACTATGAAGATTTCTCGGGTTGTGCAACTGGTTACTTGACTTCGTACCCAATGTCACCCTGCTGATGGGCCCCCCTAAACCAGCTACTGGAAAAAGAAGCCCGCTGGAAGTGGGAAACCGACCAGCAAACTGCGCCAGATTTTGTGATCATGAAATTTTCATTTCTAAAGCTAATCAATTCTTGAAAGCTGTATTGCTCTCTGAACTCAACAGTTTAATAAAAACTTATGGTGAGTGGCGATGTTTTTTCTAGGGATGTCAAACTCAATTCAACGATTCCTCAATACCCTCGATTCTTGAAGAATCTTGGAATCAAGAATCAGAAGACCAAAAATCGAAGCATTAAAAACCAATTACTACAAACAGATAACTTATCACCTCTCCAAAATGGTTTAAAATTACTTGATTTATGCCAGTAATTGAATCACGCTTGGAAAATTATTTTGTGCGTGAAAAAATGAGATGCGTCTGAAAATAAAAGGATGCTGGCCGTGTTCGAATTCACCATTTAATAAAGTAGTATTGAATAGCTTCAGTTCAGTCGCCGTCGACAATCACTTATTTAAAGATGATCACGATTTGGTAGTTTAGTATTTTAGCAAGTTGTGTTACATACTGAAAACTAAATAAATACCAAAATACCAAGTATGTCATAATTTTGTCAACTAATTCAGGTCACGTGACCTTTTGGTAAACTAAGTGCTAATTCGAACATGGCCTCACTTTTTGCATAACCTATACTTTACTCACCCGAATTTTTAAAATGCTTTAAAAACCTACCACATAGCGGATGATCATGTTTCCACAACAAAGGACTTATATAAAGAACATAGCTTTTATTTGCACACAGCAGAAACTAACGTCTTATTCCACTCGTGGAATATTCACATTTGCACTGTGCCTTCTTGTGGCTTTGATACAATGTTTCTTCGTTCACATCATCGTAAATTACGTGCCCACACTTTACTGTTTACATTACGACTTGGTAAGTAAGGAGAAGAAATTATATTTGTACTGTTGTAATATTTCTGATAAATAAATAGTAAAAAAAGTGTCATCGTAACATGAAACTAAGTTTCTTGACATCTTACGTTTTGGAACGACCATCTGGCATCTGCCATTATTGTTTACTAGAACCATTGGCTTAATTTGGCGGCAGCGCTCGTAGTATACATGTAAACAAACCACGCAATTTAAAAAAGTAAACGCAAGCGTTTGGTTATAACAAAAAAAATATTTCCGTGCAATTGTTTTAAAAAATTAGCAGTGTTATTTATCTGTCTTACAAACAAAATGCCAAATAAAATGTTTGCGAAATGCTTTTATATGTAAAGGCAATAATGGAGATTTTTTTTATTTACTAATGATATATTCCCAATCTCGTCCTTTTCCCGCGGGAAAATTTATTTTCAGTCCCGTCCAAAATTTTTCTTGCTCAAATCTCCAATCCCTCCCAGCTATGTTTTGTTTATGGTAAACACCAGCCTGTTACAGTATTATAAATCTACATCCTACAGCTATTGTGCCTATCAGTTGCATGTGACGGAAAAATTTTTTTTGTTGTAAAACGTAATTTGTTTTCACTGTGCTATTCTTGGAAAGTCTTTAATAATTTCATGCGTTGGTGAACATTTATCATGGCAAGTGAGGTATGGAGATATTTTCGAATAAACTGCATGGACGAAAGTTTTGCGGTATGCAAACTATGTTCTAAAATAATACCTCGAGGTGGTACAAGCAACCTGCAAAAACATCTTGAGTCGCAGCATTCTGCCTACCTGGTGAAAAAATGAAAACTTGATGTGCAACCAATAGGAGATGACTCTTCAATCTGGACTTTCATCTTTGAATGTAAATTTAAATATTGCACCTTTTGTTTCATATCCTAAAGAGGACACATTCTCAAATCAAGGGACAGATGAGATTGACGATTTAAAAACTAAACCCATATATGTGCATTCATCTCAACAAACTCTCACATCAATGTTTGAAAGACAAGCACTTTTTAAACACGGTAATCACAGTGCGAAGGACATAACTTTGCATATTGAAAAAATTTTTTGCTGGGATTTACAGCCTTTTTCCATTGTGGTGGACAAGTTCCAGAGCTGAAACATTTGCAGTCATGGTACACAACATAACACAAGAGCAAACAATTCATCATGCTATAAAAGTGATTCCAGAAATGTACAATGAAACGAAAGCCAAGGTAGAAAGTTTACTACAAGATGCAGACTATATAAGCTTCACAACTGATATGTGGACTTCATCATGTAATGATAACTACAGGAGTCTAACAGCTCACTTTGTAGACAGCAGTTACTGTTTACATCACTTAGCTCTTGAGGTTGTACGCTTCCCAGAAATCAGTCATACCGCTGATAACATATCAACCTTTATGACCACAGTTATTAAGGAATGGCACTTAAAGCGACAAGGTCGTGGCTGTGTTAAGAGACAACGCAAGAAATTTGACACTCGCTCTAGAAAAGACAGGTTTCTGCCATTTACCTTGTCTGGCCCATACACTGCAGCTTGTAGATAAAGATGGCCTCCTCAATGCCAAACTTGTGACTAATCTTGTCGCAGTGTGCAGTTTCAAGCATTCATCACAAACTTGCAAAGTTTTAAAGAAAGCCCAAACTTTAGTGGGATGTAAGGCCCATCGACTTGTACAAGACAAACCTACTTGATGGAATTCAACCCTGCACATGATAGACAGACTTATCGAGCAAAAGCAGGCAGTGGTACTTGCTTCGTCAGATCTAAAATTGTCAACCGAACTTTCTTCTTCACAGTGAAGCACATATCAGAAATTCTTCAATTATTCGATAAAGCTACATTCATTGTCAGCTCAAGTAATGTGTGCATTTCGGAAGTAATTCCGATAATAAACAGCATAATTCAACAGTTGCAAGTGCCACCGCCAGCTGGTTTTGGCTTACAAGGCATGGTAAATTATTTACAAGCATCCTTGAAGATGCATTGTGGGCAAGTGGAATAAATCTGGCTTTACACAGCTGCTACTCTGCTAGATCCCCGTTTTAAGGGCAAGGTTTTCTCAGACAGAAGTTTTCTAGACACTGCAAAGATTTCTCTGCAGCAAGAAGCAGAGAAAATAGTTTTTCAAAGCAATTGTATGGAAGATGAGAAACTGGTATGGAAGTTCTAACTAAATAAATGTATTAAAATTCATACTACTGTGTGGTTAATTAACATTATTACATGTCATTTTAATTTTCTGATTNTAACATTATTACATGTCATTTTAATTTTCTGATTCCAGCCTGTAGAAACTGGAAAATGCAGCAGGGTCAGGTTCGCAATCCATGTGGAACCTGTATTCTGCCATTATGAAAAATAACTTCACAAGCTGCATGTGCTTCATCAGCAGTTGATGAAGTTGAAACATACCTACAGGAGCCTCTTGCACCTCTTGATACTGATGTTCTTAATTACTGGAAGAACAAACAAAACCTGCCTAGACTGAGAAGACTAGCAAGAGAACATTTTATAACACCTGCAGCAACTGTGTTTTCAGAAAGACTTTTTAGCACTGCTGGGCTTATAACGGACAAAAAAAAGGAATCGTTCGGACCCAGAGAGTGAAGATGCTAGTCTTTTTACAGATAAATCTAAGAGTTTCAAAGTTGATCTTAGTGTGATATGCATGTGTTACTTTTGAACTTTTGTTATTTGGTAAGATGTATTTTTTCAATGCCTGTTTATATTATCTCATATGTCTCTTGAACTTTTTGGATTCTCATATGCTCCCACTGTTCAAGTGTTATATTATTTATATTAATAATACTGCTCAAGTAGGCCTAGTTTAAATAATTAAATTTCACACCCTGCTATACAGTATTTAGTTCTGTAAAGTAATTGTCTGTAACTAAAGGAATCGCAATCTTTGTGAATCGAGAGTGGCATTGGCATTGGCATTGGGATCGAGAATCGAGGTGGAATCGTTACATCCCTAGTTTTTTCTAATGTCTTATTTATAGGGGTTGGCGAAGCTTCAAAAAATTGAATTCAAATCAAATATTTTTAATATTTGGCTTTGTATTCTAAATAAAAAATTTTACTTTGAACTTTAAAAAACAGTGCTTTTGGGCAACTTAAATTATTTATCATTATTTGCCCAAAAAATATAAGACGATGTGGGCTTAGTAACATCAACCTCTAGGGGTTTATTTGACATATGTTGCACATATGGCTAGTGAATCATGAAAACATAACTCAACAGAATGCCTACAAATTAGTCCAAACATAATTTTGTTGTAAAATAATGAATTTTACTCACAAGATAGCAAAAAGGAATTATCTGGGAAAAAAACCTTTATATTTTGTGAAANTTGTAAAATAATGAATTTTACTCACAAGATAGCAAAAAGGAATTATCTGGGAAAAAAACCTTTATATTTTGTGAAACACGTCATTATCTTCCCAAACTTCATTCGACACCGCAGATTTTAATAGGTAATATATGTTTATTTCCCTCTTGTCCAACGGCGTCCCTTATCACATTATAGTGTAATGTACAGGAGATTAAATTGCAAGTTTTACAAACTTAACTGCTGTGAAATTGCACCCACTGCGATCNTTATAGTGTAATGTACAGGAGATTAAATTGCAAGTTTTACAAACTTAACTGCTGTGAAATTGCACCCACTGCGATTCAAATCTCGGTAATGTAATAAAAATAAAGCGGGAAATTAGCAAATACGCTTCTCTTCACACCATTTTGAGTGGCCTCGGAACAGCCAACAGTGTTCCATTGACCGAATCATAGAGCAAGTAATAAAGGAATGTAACAGTTATCGCGTGTATTTGCAGAAGACAATAAAGGAGAGCAAACAAAATTTAAGTAAACTTGACACTCCACAACATTAACTCACGTAAATTAGTAATGTATACATACGCAACATAACTATTGGGATGTAAGAACATGAGCACTGCAATTACTTATTGTGTCCAAGTTTTGTATATTTCACACTTTGCTGAAATAATTTTCTTTAATTTCTTATTTATAGGCATGTGCGAAGGTCTTTTTCTAAATGCGAAGTCGAAGCGAAGCTCACATCGTGCAAAGGATTTTCGAAGAAAATCGAAGTCAGAGGATTTAAAAAAATATATATATATATTAATTTATAGTGGCCTACAGTTTTCAAGGTTATTCAACTCATTTGTACTGATACTGCCAAAAAAAATGTATGCCTATTAGACACTGAGCAATGGAATAAAACATATCCTAATCTGGTACTGCTGAAAACTGAAATATTAAAATATCAAAATCTGCAAGAAAGTAATCATTATACATTTAGATACCTACAAACTTTATAAAAATTACAATACTCCATATATCCAGTCCTATTTCGTGCCGCTGTACTCCGCGCGTGATAAATAAGTTAACTGCTATGACATTGCCGAACATAATTCTTGATAACAGGATAACAGCTCTCAACAATCCGGAAAAAAAAAAAAAATACATGCATACAAAATCCATTAAAAATATATATGAAAAACGATTGATGCTGGCTGGCCTTTATAACCAATTTAGAAAGAAAGTTTCTCGGAAACCTGTAAAATAAACGTGGATAAGGGAACAATGTATTGAGGTTCCTCCACATTTTTCTGTTGTGTTCACAATTATTTATTACTACTATTTTTTTTTTTTGTGGTAATGTGGCCAACAGCAAAGCCAACTGCCAAAACCGAAAAATAGGAGCAAAGACAAATACACTGTAAAAAACACCGGAAAAACGAACAAGGAACAAAACCAGACGGGAGCACAAATACTATTCTTCTGGGTAGAGGTCCATCAACCATGGAGGGAAAGAAAAGTCATGGAACAAGGGATAGCAAAGTAGGAGAGGGCCGGTCACCTTGGACAACTAACAGGACACCAAGCTCCCAAAATCAGATATCATCATCGTGCTAAAGTAAAAACCAAGCGAGAACGTAACAAACTGCTTGAGGGTCATGGAAAAATACCAAAGGGTAAGAGACAAAAAACCTCACAAGAAGCCGCTGAAGGGCGGCATACAACGAACTTCGATCGCCGCCAGTGGAACACTGAAACAAGAGATGGGTCAAATCTGTACTAGGGGCGCCGCAGGAGGGATTAGGGACTATATGAAGTTTATACAAATGAGACTGGGATGCATTATGACCTGGAAGGAGACAAAAAGTGACTGCTAATCTACGGGAACTACAATCATGATATCCTTGCGAGAATATGTATGAAATAAACGTGCATATAAAGTATTAAAAACCGAAGTATAATTTTTCCATGTCTGCTTCCAAGTTTTATATGGCGTTTAAAACTCAGAAGGTAATTTTAACTTATTTCATTTTACAGTGTCCAAAAAGTACCTAGACTAATACATACTAATACAACAAGCCATGCAAGTTGTAAAAACAAACAAAGAAAAAAAAATTTTGGTCTTTATTTTTATAAATACTTAATTCTGAACTCAGAAAACAGTAAGCATGTCTAAGGCTGTTTACATGTTTTGTTGCTCTAGACAGTCAAGTAATAGTTAAAACAAAAATTGTGTATTTTTTTTTATATGCATAGGTTTTGCAATACACAAGGTTATTATTACTTGCAAAGTATCTACTCTCAAAACAGAGTTATTTTCAAAAATCAAAATGTAGACTAATTGATGATTTAAACTTGGGTTGGTATAAAATATTTGTTTATGAACAGGAAAATTTTAAAAAAATGCATGTCACAGAATAAATTTTTAACACGAAAATGTAACAAATGAAATAGTAAATATAATAGGACATTTTTTATAGTGAATATGAAGGGAACACTTTCTATGTTCTAACTATATTGGGGAGACTTCATGTGTACACGTCTTCAAATAATATACAAAACTGATATATTAAATTTACATATGCAAAGTACTTATAATAAAATATAATAAACATGATATAATAATATCTCTTAATAACCTGTGGGAAAACAATTTATCTAAAAAAAACAATAAATTTTTTAAAAATATAAACGTAAGTCAAACTGAACTTGTATGGATAGCTTTTTAAGGGCCCAAAATAAAAAACTGATAATGCATTTTGACAAGAAATACATACAGACTTGATCATCATCCACACTACAATGTCTGGTTTGTGGGTGTGGATGGGTGCAAAATGTCACAAAAATAATAGCATAAAGACAAAATAGCCATGTCAAAATTAGAAAGGCAAAGAAACATAAATTTTTGACACAGAAAATCCACATTGTATTTGTTATTATATGGTGGGTCGCCCTGCTAAGCTGCCTTTTCAAGGGTGTGTCTCTTTGATCACCAGAACACTGGCTAGGAGGATTGGCTTGACACCACTACACAAGGGTTTCCACAGTCTGCTGTTTACAGGCTGTCAAGACAAAGGAATGGAAAGGACTGGGCTGTAAAAAAATCCCCTTCCTTCCGAAGGACCCCCCTCGTCAATGTCAAACTGGTAGATTGTCATCTCAGCATGGTGGGGCTTGGGACAAAAACTACGAACTTTGTTTGAAAAACAGTGGAAGTTTAGCACATTTNTGTCATCTCAGCATGGTGGGGCTTGGGACAAAAACTACGAACTTTGTTTGAAAAACAGTGGAAGTTTAGCACATTTTCTACTGAGGTTTTCGTTTCCAGAAGTGCTTCCTTACACCAGAATACTTTAAAGTTCATAATGACCCGGGGGAGGGGTGGGGAGGGGAAACACTTGGTGAAAATGTTTGACTTTTCACTCCAAGATTTTTTAATTCAAAGACGTAGTCGAAGGTACAGAAGTCTTCGATTCGACTTCGAAAATGCGAAGCTTCGCACACCCCTACTTATTTAGTGTAATTTTGCATTTAAGTCGAGGAATGTGCTGATGTGATGAAAAATGATTTTTAATTTTTTTATAATATGCTTCTTTTAAATATTTCTTTGGCTTGGATTAATTTTCAGATTATTTATTTTTTTATCTGCCTTTTACCTAGCTTGTAAAAATGTATCTATTTATTAGGGATGTAACGATTCCACTTTTTTCGATTCTCGAATCCAAAAATTGCAATTCTTTTAGTTACAGACAATTACTTTACAGAATNTAACGATTCCACTTTTTTCGATTCTCGAATCCAAAAATTGCAATTCTTTTAGTTACAGACAATTACTTTACAGAATTAAATACTGTATAGGAGGGTGTGAAATTAAATAATTTAAACTAGGCCTATTACTAACAAATAATATAACGCAAACAGTGGCTCGTATAAGTATACATTAAGGTTTTTCAAGTTTTCTCAGTAATGAGATAATGTTGAAAACATACATATATATATTTATATATATAAATAAATATATACACATATATATTTTGTCCACTTAGTTTATTCAAAAATATTTCCAAACCTCACTTGCCATGATAAATGTTCAAAAACACATGAAATTATTAAAAAGTTTGCAAGAATAGGATTCTTGGTAGTAAAATGTGTGTACATTGACACAAATTTACTTAAATTAACTTTCAGTGGAAGTTTTAACGTCCGTGAACACACACGCTTCGAATCACGTAGTGCAACTGCAATCACAGCCAAGTATCATCGGGCAGGTGATGAATACAACACACCGAATCTGTATACCAACAAAGCTAATTCCTCTGTCAACGAAATGAAAAGTAGCTAAGTAAATTAATTATATTTTTTTGCTTAGCAAATTTGTTACGTTTGGAGTTTCTCAACATCCCGGCGACGAGTGAGCAAAACACACAATGAAAAACAAATACATTTGGAACAAAAAATAAAGACAATTTGCTGGCGTATTACAATTCGTTTTAACCAAACCCATATTAAAAACATCATGTTAGATCTCAGTAAAATAGTACATTTTGAGTCGAATTAAAAATTAATTGTGTACTAGCTTATTTTTACGTGAATGTTTTGGTTATGTATATCGAAACTCGCGTCCCATATCAACCAGCAATCGATACTTGCAACTTATATATGTCGCTCGCATATAACACAAATTCAGTGCGCACGTTTTACCGTAACTTCCTAATAGTGCAAGTTTGCAACTAGTTTTAGTTAATTTTCGCAATAATTATGTAGTGTTAACGTTACATAATATATGACGTACAAAAATTGTTTTAGCTTATGAAACGATCTTTGAAATCTGTGACTAACCAGAATCGAAACTTTCTCGACAATATTTTATTCAACAAATCATAATCACTTACGTAAAGAGTCAATACAGAGCTACATGCACGAAACCCGACTGGTATTTTAGTTGGAACACCTACAAACGTAAACGTAAATGTTTCCCGAAAATATCCGGAAGAAATTATTTCCCGCCCGACTAGAAAATCGTTATGAATTCCTGAAAGTTTTCCCGAAGTTCAGAATCCCGCACACTCCTAGTTTTTAGAATGTACGAAACTTGCTAAAAACAAAACTACCAAATCGTGACCGAACTGAAGATACTAAATACTAATATACAAAATGGTAAATTTGAACACTGCCAGTACAGTTTTATTTTCAGATTATTTCCACATCTCATATTTTCACGCACAAAATAATTTTCCAAGAGTGATTCNTTTATTTTCAGATTATTTCCACATCTCATATTTTCACGCACAAAATAATTTTCCAAGAGTGATTCAATTACTGGCATAAATAAGTAATTTTAAACAGTTTTTGAGAGGTGATAGGTTATGTATTTGTAGTAATTGGTTTTTATTGCTTAGATTCTTGGACTTCCGATACTCGATTATACGATTCTTAAAGAATTGAGTGTGACATCCCTAGTATTTATTAAATTTAAAACAATAATTGGTGCAAAGTGTACTTGACAACAAAACCCTTAGATTTGATATTCTATTTGTTTTTGCGAATATTTTAAAAAATTTGCTGTGAAACAAAATTTTCAGCTTTGCCCACTGCTACTTATTTATGCATTATGATTTATTTTCAAGTGTCATTTGTATTGTTTTTTATTAGTTAAACTTAACTAATGTAAACCTATTAGTATGTTTAAAATCAAAGTTGAAAAGTTTGGTTTTTTTTTCTTCTGATTAATNTGTTTTTTATTAGTTAAACTTAACTAATGTAAACCTATTAGTATGTTTAAAATCAAAGTTGAAAAGTTTGGTTTTTTTTTCTTCTGATTAATCTAAATTGCATTCACTGCATGTCTGCATGTGTGGACATTGTCAGTCCCCTGAAAAATGATTGCTAGAGTTTCCACTAGGCACATGTAAACAGGGATGATTTCAAGAAATCATGTCTTGAAAAAAATGATAATAGTTAATGAATAGTTGCACTTTTGACTATAGAAATTATTTTATTGCATTGTACAATGGCAATTCTTTAAAAAACACTTACTAAAAATTGGAATGACAATGTAATTTTTAAGTCTACACATAAAGCCAACTTGTACAAAACTACAGTTAATAGTTGTTAACATTTTAAATTTTAACAGTAATCTTCCTACAATTACTGAACACTAATCTTCACTGTAGCAAGTTGTAATAATAATTAACTGAATCAGCATGTGCTGTTTATATGATTATTGTCAATGGAATGTGGAAACAATGTCAGCGACACTTCACAGACTGTACCAAAACTTAATATTCCTGACATACATTTTAATGTGCACCGCTAGAAATAAGTCTTATCCTTAAAAATATAAATTCTTTTATGTTTGTTTAGCACATAAATTTTGATATAAATAACTCATAAGTACATAAAGGAAATTATTTTACCCAACCTTGGTGTGAATATTTTCATTTTATGAATGCAAAATCTTACACTGTAATGCATTCATATAGGCTGATCATGGTAAACTTTCCCTATCAGCCATTTGTTATCCTTCCATCACGTTTTAAATTAAATATTTCCATGCAAGTAATGAACACTATAAATTTCTCCGGACTTGACAGTTAATGTCTGAAGCTACAATAAAAATATTGATTGACTATTATTCCAAATGAGAGGGCTGTTAAAAGTGCTCATTTTACCGTGAATAGCCTCTACATACACATTCACTTGCCAATGTATTTTACCAAGTAAGCAACTGTTTTTCAAAATCAAGGAACATTAGTGTTGCATGTACAAACTTTATTCAAGAGTGCACAAAGCATCACCAGAGAGCAGCTAATATGCATTCAACAGCCTTATATACTCCTGTCCAAGGAAAAATTAAGTATTGCCTGATCCACTCTATGTAGACTTTTAACAAAGCACCACTATAACTACACTAAACAATTACCATTAATATTGTCTGTCTCATATAAGTTGGCGAGATTTTGACAGTCAGTGAGTGGCAACTTGACGTATACGTAACAAACAACGCGCCATTTACAAAATCCTGTATCAGCTGATGCATGAACGAATCAAAATTAACATTATGTTGACTATTCTGACTGCACTGCCGATCACATCAAACAAGCAAAAAATATGCAGATAAGAAAGAGTTCCTAGATTAATTAATACTATTTTAAGTTTTCACAAACCAGCTGTTATTAGTGTTACAAACTAAACTTCCTGCTAAAGTAGTAATTTATGTGTGTTCAAAATGAAACGGACATTATCCATATTCAAATGAAATGCAACTTCAAACATCGGAAGTTCTTTTTATGTTGTATCTCCACTCGCCTACAGAAATATTGGAAGATATAGTTAAATAATTTTTTCAAATAATTCAACGAAATATATTACAAATTCTTGCCATTTTTAGCCAATAAAAGGAGAAACGTGAACTTTTACAAAGACAGAATCAAGAGGCAGGCCAGGAAGTGCTGCTACCTGTTAAGGTAGCTCACAAGCCTCACCACGCCATCTGTTACAACACGCCCTTCCACGCTGTTAGCCAGATCCCGAACTTCAACTGGCCGGAAACAAAATATAGTTTTCTTGTTTAAAATAACAAATTTACGAACAGATGCCAATGATTTTACTTGTCCACGAGCTCTGTATAATTTTTTAAGTATCATTTGTATTTCCGTGTATATAGATTTTTATTTCTATTGGACAGATAATCGTTTTCGTTATGCTAAAGTTCTCCCGCAAACCCAAATTTTTGTTGTTTTTGTGTTGTTACTATACTGTATTAATAAAACAAAGAAAATGGGATGCGCGTGGGTAGTTTTGAAGAATTCTTACGTTATTCCACGCCACATATTTCTAACTCAAGCTGTTTAATATCAGTAATAACAGAATAACTGCTTTGCAAGTCGTTGGTAAGTTGTTTGTTGGCGAATGAAAAGTGCGTTGTCAAGCAATTTTCCTGAACTATTTTTATTTCCANAAGTCGTTGGTAAGTTGTTTGTTGGCGAATGAAAAGTGCGTTGTCAAGCAATTTTCCTGAACTATTTTTATTTCCAGTCTTAACATATTAGCTGTAACATCCAATGTGTGATAAGAACTACAATTACCGTCTCGCAAATGTTAACCTAAATTCGTTGTCGTAATAAATAAAAAATAGGTAGCAAATATTTCATTTTTTGCAGGGTTTTCTGTTTTTAATTTTTACAACCTACAAATTTTTTTAACATTGCAATGGAAAGTGGATTAGCTGACAGCGTGTTAATAAAATAAATATACAGCCGCCACTTGATGCACCAGCATGGCGAAAGGATACATAAACAAAAAGTGAACATTGGTGCTACTTTTGTTGAACTGTCAAAATCTTGCCAAGTTACATGAGACAGAGAGTAGAATTCACTTCTTTAAAGTTGTAAGGTTCACATTTGCCAATGCAATTTCACTAGTGTCCCCTTTAATAGAATACGTACATACAGAGGAACCCTGTTACTAAGTCCTCTCTTATAACATTTTCTTGCATAATAAGATGCCTACTCTTGGTCCACATACATGTTTTCCAATACAAAATAACCCTCTCATAAAGATTTCTCTTATATAAGACTGACACCCTTCAGAAATGTTATAACAGGGTTCTACTGTATTTTAACAAGTTTTTGTAGTCTTCTCTAATTGAAATATATTTTCTTCAGCATTGTAGAGAGTAGTGTTGTATTAATTAATATCTTATAATAATATCAAACTAATCAACCTTTTGTGAAGTACAGTAGAATGCCACTGTTAAGATGCCTCATGGTTTTTAGGAATAGGGTTATTCGTGAGGGATGGTCTTAATAGTAATAGAGGGTTTGGAAAATATGACAGATTTTGACCCACCCACATTAAAATGGGAGTGGTATATATTTTTTAGATATGCACTACTTGGAGTGCTGTGTTTGACAAAAGAAACACAGTGCATAGCAACTTAGTTTTCTATTTATTTCCCCCAAATTTTACAATTCTCTCCCCTTCCCAGCAAAAAAAATTTTCATGGTTCCTCGAAAATGGGTATTTAAAGAGAGATTGTCTTAATATAAGGGGTTGTAACAGTGAGGTTCTACTGTAATTTTAAACATGTGGAATGGGCTTCCAGAATTGAATAATTTGAAAATTTGAAAGTACACTCGTGTAGAAAGCAGATACCACTAAGATTGAAAATAGTTTTGGAAATGCAGGTTTGTGCTATCATGCAATTAAACTGAAATTTCATCATTTAAATGCTAGAAGAATGAATTGAGAATCAAGTTTTAGATTGTTTGTGATTTAAGTTAATTTTTCTAATCAAATTTTTTAATTTGCATTCAGTTTTATATTTCACCAGGTAATCTTGCCTATAGCTATTGTAATCAGTAAAAGTTTAAAACTGTTGTTTGTTACTCGAAAAATCCAAATAATGCCTCTTAGTAGTTTCTAATTTTATTCGTTGTATTTTTTTAATGCATTTCTTATACTTCCGTCATACAGACAACACCTCGTAGTAAAAATCTTCTTCTGCGAGGTCATCTTGGCGCTGCATCCAACAGCTGAACAAGCCAGAGCTGTTGAATGTTCTGAACTCATGGAACCAGTGTTGGTAAATTCGTCTTGCTATCTCTATGCTGTCCCCTGCAGCACAGAGAGTAAGTTTANGCTATCTCTATGCTGTCCCCTGCAGCACAGAGAGTAAGTTTAATATACATTTTTCTTTAATCACAGCATACAGTGTATTAAGAGGTTTGAGAATTCTCAAAAAATTGAGTTTGAGCCGAATACCTGCTTGCAGCTGGAGCTCAGCTAAAAATATTTTTCACAGTTGAAAAATTTGAGTTTCTAAATAAATGTTAAGTCATCCAGTCTGCAACCGATGAGACTGTGTTTTACTGTTAATGAAAGAAAACGACACACTGTTTATTAATGAAACGTAAATATTTAAAAGTTAGGTATGTTCCCATAAAAGGATTCCTCAGAAATGTAGCTACGAACACGGATCAACAGCAAAATTAGCCTAAAACTGAGCAAGCAAATCTGCCTAAGATGCAGCACCCGGCAGGACAGTTTGTTAAATGTTTCCTAGAAAAGAAGACTTTTTCACTCACGAAACCAATTTTTAAAAGGTAGACGTGTTACAGTTAAAATTATTCCTCACAAGTGCATATATGAACACAAATTCACATCAAAAGTTGCATAAAAATGGGGTTGCAAATCGGTTAAAGATGCAGATGCTAGCAAAATAGTTTCATAGAAAAAAAATTATTCATAAGGGGCAATTGTTTTTTGCAAGGCACAAAATAATGAAATTTGCTTTAGTTATTTAAAATTGCAAAAGAACAAACATTTCACAAAAACAAGAAATAATTATGCAAGATTCTCATGTGAAGTAGTAAACACACAGTTTGTTTGAGCAATCACTTGCAAAAGTGTGGGTTGTCAATTGCTAGTCATAACGCGTTCAATAGTATCGAATGAGACGTAAAAAATTTATGATGGCGTATCTTAGGTTATCGGAGAACATGTTGCTTTAAACTTGATGTTTAAGTTTTTGATACAGCAATATAAGTTAACAAGAGAGAATTTTATATTTGTTGAAACGTTAACGTTGCAGTGTGCAAGTATTACAATACAAATATGAGTACATATATATGTGGCAAACATACAAACTCCAACAGTACAGCTCGTAAACACACACTCTTGCTCCGATACATCTGAGCGGTTCACAAACATTCAAAGGAAACTTGCTGAAAACAGAAATATACACTAATGAATATGTTATTTAAACACAACAGGCTTTTATGGCCAAGAACGTAAATAAAAATCAAGTAATTTTGTGAAATTTATTTTATGCTGTTATAACCTCCAAATTACGTATACAAAGTGATGTAAATAAATTTTACCAGTTTTCACAAATTACAGATAAATTTTTGCAGTCAAATTGTTGGGCTAATGCAAAATGTGGCACACACCAAAAAAAATTTTTACTGTAATTTTAAGACTAGTTCTTTTTATGGCTGTCACAATTTGCAGAGAGAGCACTCTCTCGCCCACTCTTGGCGTCACATAGTCCTCTTTGCTGTCCCAACTCTGAGAGAGGGAAAGTAAATAACAGATATTCACTCTGTGACAAGTCATATTTTCAAGTCTAACCTCGAATATCCAGACATATATCTTTTTGTTTCTACAGCAGTGTTAGAAATATTTTATCATGCTGGTGATTCATGCCATTGCTGTTATTTATTCACAAGCAAAGAATATTTTAAAAGGTAGGCATGCTTTGTTAAAATTATTCCTTAGAACTGAAGATGTAAACACAGATTATCTTCAAAACACCAATATTACCTTTACTATAAGATTTTTTTTGTCTGCAATAAAAGAGTTTAAGCAGGAGCTCGAAGCTCATGAACTTTTCAGTAGGCTCGATCGGACTTGGCACAAACTAAAAATCCCAGACTTGCAGACCCCTGCAATACATATTGGTGGTATACTGGTTTCCATTTTTACTGGATGATTTATTTATGTATTTTTTGTTTCACAGTACTGAAAATATGATGAGTAAAAAAAAAACTATCTGACAAAGTTTTAACGCAAAAACTTATAACCCCTTTTATACATCCCATTATAACTCTTTTGTATTTGATACAATATAATTATCACACAGTATGATTTTTCCTCTTTGGACACATCAACATTTTGCTAAAGTTAAAGTTCCTTAAAATGTGCAAAAAAAAAAAAAAAAAAGAGGAGTTTCACTGTAATTTTGTTATAGTAATGAATTTTTTTTTTTAGGAATAATGGACATGATGTAGAAGTTCTCTTTAAAAATTCTCTTATGTATGTGTTGCTGTGTTAAGTGAAAAGTTTTACATTGAGCAATAAAAGGAACATTGGTTGTGCTGCAGGCAAGGAATGGTAAGATGCATACTACAGTCAACTCTCGATTTTGAGAGGGTCGCTATTCCAGGGGTTGCAATCTAAATTCAAGATGTCTTAAAAAAACAACTGCTTAGTTTTTGTTGCATGCTGGTGGCCCAGCTGTGGGGTTGGTCATCTGAACCTACACACCTGCAGTGGTTTGAGAAACATGATCTGTGATGGCCTAGGGAGNGAGGGTCGCTATTCCAGGGGTCGCAATCTAAATTCAAGATGTCTTAAAAAAACAACTGCTTAGTTTTTGTTGCATACTGGTGGCCCAGGCATGGTTTTGAGGCCTAGTCACTCCAGCTGTGGGGTTGGTCATCTGAACCTACACACCTGCAGTGGTTTGAGAAACATGATCTGTGATGGCCTAGGGAGNCCAGCTGTGGGGTTGGTCATCTGAACCTACACACCTGCAGTGGTTTGAGAAACATGATCTGTGATGGCCTAGGGAGAGTGGCGTTATGCCAAGAGTGGGGGAGTTTTAAAGTCTGTGCCAGGTCAGTTGTGCAGGTTGGGGGCAGACTCTACTGCGGAGGCGTCTGTAGTATGACCCGTCGGCCTCGCACTGATCCCTTATATAATGTAGGACCCACCAGGTGCCTCCTTGGTACAAAATCTATGCGAGCGAGGTGATTCCTCCAGGTGTTGGACACACTGGTTTGGGCTAGTTTACCACTGGTGTCGCTCCCTTTCGGCAGATGCAGGCTATCGCCTACTGGTGACCNGACACACTGGTTTGGGCTAGTTTACCACTGGTGTCGCTCCCTTTCGGCAGATGCAGGCTATCGCCTACTGGTGACCAGACTGCTGGCCGACTGGCAGGCATGTGGTTGGCTGGTGCTGGTGCCTTGCCGATGTCCTATGGGTTGAACGGGGCCACTCCCACGGAGATAGTGTACTTCGGGCAGAGTGGTTCGATGGCGGGGTATAAGCAGTTCCGGTAACCATAACCAGGAGGCCAAATAGATTGACAGGGAGTGTAGCGGGGTGAGGCTCCACTAATTGCCGGGTGGCTTGTGCTGTCTCTCCCATAGGTACTTCCAGCCGGGGGCTGGTGTAAATTGATTACTTAGGGAGTGGCAAGATGCGAGGTAAGCAGATGTCCTCCGGGCATTCCTTCCGCTCCCTCGCCGGTGAGCGAACAACATGGACAGGAAAGTTGCTAACGTCCACCCTGAAGAGTGGACAGGCAACAAACGTCTAGCTAAAGTGTACTCCAGAAGGACCTGGGTCAAGCCTCATCAGGCCTGGCACCACCTCTGGCAAGTTTATATGCTCTGGAGGGAATAGGTTAGCTGACTTAGTTGGCCCAGATGCTTTGTTGTGTCTCTTTCTAGTGGTTAGGACTCTACCGTACGTGTGCGCCTGGTACCTTTATGTACTGGGTTTACAGTATAGGTGGCCATCAAACTGGTTCTGTGTGTGACGTACGTGCAGTTCTGGTTAGGGGCTGCCCGCTGTCCTACATTACGTTGGAAACTGTTGCAAATTCGCGGTTCCCTGCTGCTCCCTTCGAAGGTGACGCTTACCAGGTTGGGGAAAAGGCACACGTTCACTACAGAGCAAGGAAAGACGGAACGGAGAATCATCTCGGCGATTCTGGGCGAAGTCAGACGGACCCCTTAATGTATATGGTTGTCATCTGGCACAGTCATTATTCTGTGCCTTTTGACTAGGCTGGGCAGCGATGCGGCACGTATCCTGCAGGTTGCGCTGTTTCTGTCTCTCTCTCTTGCGGGATCTGGGCTGGCAGCTCGTTATCGCTACCCCTTCTTTGTGTGTGAGTGTGTCATACGGCGGGGAGTAGGGTGAGTAACCGGCCCTTCAAGGTCAAGAGAAGAAAGCGTGTCACAGACACTGAACAACTGAGGGCTGTGGGTATTTTTACATAGGACAAATTACAGTTTGTTTCTTGCAATAAAATATGCAATTTTACATGAGACACGTATTGTTTACCACTCAGGGAATAAAGGGAATTGGCCCAAACTCACATGGGTGTGTTTTTATACGTCTCCTGCCATGGTGCTGAAGGCGAAGTTTTAAGCGGACTGCTCTCTAGCCTCTCCTATGTGTCGCACGGCAGAGATATGTTACGTATAGCACTGGGTTCTAACCTGAGCAAGGTGAGTTCCACTTCAAATTATTAACAATATTAAACCTACTTAAAATTACGTACAGGTCACCTAAATTAGCTAAAAAAAAACATGGCACTTCAAAACAACATAATACTGAAACAAAACATGTTCACAATTTTTCTGTTGGGTGATATTTACACTTTCCCAGCCTGTTCGGCATCCGCCGGTATTTCTTGCGTATATGGTAGTTGACCTACTTACAGTTCATTTCCCGGGCATGTTCTTACGGGAACAGGCTTGATCATTATCACATTATTAATGGTTGCAATGTACTGGTCAGCATGTTACTTTTACATACACACTGTTTCTTATAACACGTCACTACTATGTCCTATCATCTCAGTGAACACCAGATTAATATCACTTAGTCTACTAGAGTGTTTAGGGTAAGGCCACGTGAATTTACGAGTCGGCTTCCACTTGGTCTCTCTGTACCTGCCGTCTTGGTTTTGATAGTTGGTGCAACAGGTGCGTGGGTGTAACTCTCGCCTCTGGGGCTCGGCACTGTAATCTGGCGTAGTGGCTTTGTCCTGGTCGAGCGGGGTTAGGGGTTCGATACCCATCTGCACCTCGCCTTTAGAACTGGGTTCCTCCGGTTCTGTTACCACACCGGGCTTATCTGCTTCGGCTGCTACGTTAGGTGGAGGCAAGGGCTNTAGAACTGGGTTCCTCCGGTTCTGTTACCACACCGGGCTTATCTGCTTCGGCTGCTACGTTAGGTGGAGGCAAGGGCTGGACATCACCCTAGGCCTTACCTGCAGGGTCAGACAACTCTGCCATGCCACGATGAGAAAGATCGCAACTGCCGTCAGGCTCAGCTGCTTCTTCGGCTGTGGTGGGAGGCGGAAGCAAGGGCTGGACATTACCCTGGACCTCGCCTGCACATTCGGGCACCTCTGCCCTGTCGAGATGAGACAGATTGACACCGCCGTCTGGCACTGAGTCACTGCTGGGATCATCTGCTTCTTCGGCGGAACATGAGCGTACACAGCGTCAGCTGAGGCTCGTGGTCCAGGGGTAGAGCTGACCAGCTGGCTCGGGAACTCCCTTGCGGTAATCTAGGTAGCTGGTATCTTGAAGGCATGGAGGGTATAGTCCGGATAGATATGCTTCCCTCAGCGGACAGTAGATTTATGCGGTGGTGACCGTAGGTGTCGGCCCTCCAGCAAAGACTGGCGACTATGACCTGTCGTCTACGTCTTGGGGGTGATTGTCGCCGGCTGTGGGCGTACCTTTCGACACTGGTCCTTTCCTTGGTGGATAGTTGGGTCCTGGAAGGGGCTCAGGTTCGTCTGGAGCCTCATCCACAGTTGTTGTATCTGGGGGCAGGGTCTCATCTGACCTCGGGTAATTTTTCTTACTCTACCATGGATGTCTTCCGTTCAGTACACATTTTCCTGCCTCCCAACAACAGTGTAAGTAAGGACCCTGTCATTTTTGTCTCAAGCTGACACTAAACTAGTCCTTGGCTCGGATCAGTGGGTGGTTCTTAAGGAGTACCTTTTCTCCTAAATCGAACTGTCTTATCCCCATTTTAGGTTTGGGTGCTTATGTTCGATACATCTTTCTTGGGCTTCTCGGGCTTCTCTAGCTTGTTGGGTGCGATCTTGGGCTTCTGTTCGCACATTCTCGGACAGGGGCATAGTGGTAGGTTCTGTCTCCCACTGCCAGTCCCTACATCTGGGTAGATGTCGGCCAAACAGCAACTCGCTGGGTGAGGTCAATTGCCTCATTTTGCTGCCTCAGGTGAACAGAATATCCGGCAAATGGGTGTCCCAGTGTTTATGGTCGTTTCTCACACTTGTGTCGGAGGCTCTTCTTCAACTCCTGGTTTCTCCGCTCAGTGAGGTTAGCCTGTGGGTGATATGGGATTGTCGTCCATGTCTCTACCTCCCATTTATTGCAGGCCTTCTTCCAAGCCAAGCTGGTCAATTGGGTCCCATTATCTGTCAGGATCACTTGGGAGTATCCCCAGCGGGGAAATATTTCTGTCTCGAACTTCCGTAGGATGCACAGTCTCTCTTGGCTGAGTAGAGGAAAGGCTATCGCCAATCTAGAGAACTAGTCCGGGATGACCAGTAGATAGCAGTTCCCTCGGGTGCTTCAGGGAAATTGGCTCAACAAATCCGCGGTTAAGTGAGTCGACTGTGTTTGTGGGCGACGTGTTATGCCAGTGGCTTTGGGCATGTTGTAGGCCTTCAGTTATTGAGATAATGCCTAACGTCTCTGCTCATCCCATCCCAAATATAGCGCTGGCCTATGTCTCCGAGTGTTTCTTTTATACTGAGTGTCCCGTTTGTCTGTGATCGAGGTGGTGCTTGCATATCCCTGGTCGTAAGGCTGTAGGGACCCAAGCTTTCACTCAGCACCCGGGTTTCTGTTGTGGGACGAAACCAACGTATCGCGAAGTTCATACCGGTGGGGTACGTTGGCGAGCAGGCTTTTTACCTTCTGGTCTCGCTGTTGATGGTAGCTCAGTGTATACTTGCTATTCTGTAGCTGCTGCAGTCGGATCACCTCCCCGGGCATATGTGAGGAGGCAGGAGGGGGGACATCTTCTACCAATTCTCCTCCTGTGTTCATCGGGCTGACAGGAGAGGACATCTGACAGGTCATTCTTCCTTCTGGAACAGTGTTGAGCTTCGAATACTAATTCTGTGAGGAACATTACCCAGCGACTGAGCTTCACCTTGGTGTTCTTGAATTCGTGTAGCCACTTGAAGGCTTTGCTATCTGTCTGGAGGATGAAGGGGTGTCTCTCGAGTAGGCAACGGTATTTGCGCATGGCCCAGATGATGACGAGACACTCTTACTTGTTAGTATGCTAGTGGTGTCCGGTGGCGTTAAGACTCGTGCTAACGTAGGCGGTTACCTGAGGTCTCTTGTCGTCGTCTTCGTATAGCACTACGCCGGGTCCGGTTTGACATGCATCTGATTGCAAAATCAATGGTTTTCCTTCTTGTGGGTGGTGGAGTACTGGTATTGTCTGGAAGCTGGCTTTCAGTTCCCCACTTCCAGCGGACTTCTTTCTCCAGTAGCTGGTTTAGGGGGCCCCATCAGTTGGGCGATATTAGGTATAAAGTCTCGTAACCAGTTGCACAACCCAAGGAATCTTCGCAGTTGTTTCTTGGTTTGTGGGTGTTCGGCTTCGAGGATGGCTTTGATCAATCCTTGTTGCAAGTAATTCCCTTCTAGGGAGACAACGTGCCCGAAGGTTAGTCTCTGCCCATGTCCATTAGCTCGTGAATACTTTGAGGGTATGTTAAGCAATTGTCTTAATTCTGGGTGTTTTAGTTGGTGGTTAATTTCTTTGGGTTTTTCCATAGGGGGTTCTGCCTCCTCTCTCCTATGATCCCAGTTTATCGTGGCCCGTACTTAGTTGCCTATATAGAGACGCTTCTGTCGCAAACTCTGTAGCCACGGTTATCCTAATATGAATTCCTCCCCGATGTGAGGGGTATACTAAGAATTCTGCTTGGTGGTCACAATTTCCTATCTTAAAATGAAGGTTGACAGTGCCTTCTATTATAAAGAGTTAGTCAGGCTGGGCTATGTGCACCCTTCTCTCTTCTGTTCGTAGTGCTGCGTGCTGGCCAGCGGTAAGTAAGTCACAGCGTATGAAGTTACCAGTCGCCGCGGAGTCTAGCAGTGCTGCTGCAGTTTTACCGTTGACGTCCAGTTCTATACGGGAAGCTTCGGAAGGATCTTTCTCTTCAATTAACGTCCAATGGCAAAGGAGGACCTGTTGCTACCAGAAGTGGTGGTCCACTTGGCACCCTAGGCCGATCGTTCCCTTGTCCTTGCTTCGTCCCTGGTTACGGTTATTCTTGGCCACGAGAACGCTGGCTTCCCGGTTGGGATTTGGTCCCCCCTTTCTCTCTGCGACTTTCTTTCGGTCTGTTTTACTCTGCAGTCCCATTTGGAGTGAAAGACCAGACACAACCAACATTTAGGCAGCATGGTTATGGGTACTGGGGCTGATTTGGCTCATGGTACCGGCATCTTGGGTTCCTCCTTCGGCTTGGAGAACTTTGGGCATTCTAAGGTGGAATGCCTTATTATTATGTTTGGTTTCCCGGGCCCTCTCTTTTAACTTGTCCACTGTTTGCGGGCACGGGATTTGACATAGGCTCCGGACGTTAGGGAGCAGCATTCAAGTGATTGCTCTGACGCATCCCTCCTCGGTTCCTTCGGGCATTATACGCCGATATATCTGAACTTTACGTCTGAATTTCTAGAGCGGAAGTAGCAGCTGACAGACCATAAACCTATGGAATTCTGAGGTAAACTGGGCGAGCACCTCCTTCCCTAAGAACTGGGTTGTGAGGCTGCTGCATAGTTGTTCCCATTCCGTAATGAACTTGCCATAGCGATTCCACGATTCAAGGGTTTTCCGGACAGCTGATTGTGGGTGTGGGGGGTCACCCATTGCTTGGCTAGAATGCCACTGGCTTTAAATTCCCTCGCATTCTTCAGTGAACACAACAGGGTCTTCTTGGGGGCGGGCGGCGAACTCTAGCACTTAGAGCTCGTTTGCATGTCTAGCGGTACTGGAAGCATGGTGTAAAAACCTACATCTATTGAGATGCTGATACCCTCCTGTCCCTAGACCATCACGCATCTATATATATATATACACACACACGCACACACATACACACACAGAGGGAGCGAGTAAAATTCTGTTAAGGCGTTTGCGAAGGGACTGAAAAAATAATGCTTATTAACCAAGAAAACTTCTTAAAAGTGTTAAATTACACATGTATTACACATGTGCAGATAGACAAGTAGCACAATTATTCAACTTATTAAGCACAAAATTTTCTTAAGTAGGAACTTAACAGGGTTTTACTCTCTCTCTCTCTCTCTATTAATCTATCTATCTATCTCTCTCTATCTATCCCTCCCTCTCTACCTATCTATCCCTCTCTATCTATCTCTCTCTATCTATATATCTATCTATATCTATCTCTATCCATCTATCTCTCTCTCTCTCTCTCTCTCTCTCTATATATATATATATATGTGTGTGTGTATGTGTGCATGTACGTGCACACTCATGCAAACACACATTCGCACACACACTGAAGTATGGAATTATATCTATCTCAAGTGAGAAATCTGAATTTTTCACAGGTTAAATTGAGAACAGGCTAAAGAGTACTTGTTTACCACTAACTGCACCAACCTAGATAAAGATGAAATCAGAATAACCTAGAGGTGAACATACTTTACTGCATAATTTANACCACTAACTGCACCAACCTAGATAAAGATGAAATCAGAATAACCTAGAGGTGAACATACTTTACTGCATAATTTTATTTTACAGATGACTTGTCCAAAAATACTAAAATTCTTAATTTTTTAATTTAATCTTTTGTAATCTCTCAACATCAATTATAGCAACCAAAAGATGACATACTGAATGTGTGTCACAATTACACTCACCTGTTGGGCCAACGGGAAAAACAGAACGATCAACAGTGAAGGGCATTTCAACTTGTTGAAAGATCTGTTCATTTAACACAGTCTGACTGAAGTTGGTACCATACACCAAAGATGATTCGAGTGCATTTAAGAACATCTGCCATTGTGGTCGGAAGTAATGAGACATTATACCTGTAATATAAGAAATACTACGAGTAGCATGTTTGTTACAAAACTAATGGGTTAAATAATAAAACATAAAAGTTATCACAAAAACCACCTTTGCAGATACATTCAATGTTCAAATACATTGGACTCTTGAACTACTGTTTTTCAGGGGACTGTCAAAAAATTTCCATACATCCAAAATTTCATTAGATGAGGGTTTGACATGTACATGACTAAAATACAACTTTTCACCTCATTAAAGTCCATTTTGAGAATAATGAGAGCGATACATTGTCTGTGAATAAAGTAGAGATGGGTCCAAACCCCATTTTGCAAATATTACCGATACTGATACTTTTTGGCCGATCCTGCAGATAGTGCTGATACAAATCATTTCATTTGTGATTTTTATATGGTGTCTGAGAGCATCAAAAAAACACTTATACCACCTTGGGAAATATGTGCATTACACAGTTTGCAAATGGCTTTGTGGGGAGCATCTTGTTTAACATTAACATACTCTCAAACTTCACTATTTCTGTTTCCTTCTGTGTCAGAATTAAAATTAGCCCACAAATAACTATGCAGACACGCAGGCTCATTGTTTCACATTCATTCACTATTTGCACTAGAAGCACAGAGAAATTGTGATATTTTTCCATGAAGTACGGCAGATGCAATTGTAGAGTTTTTAATTTTAATAAACCGTTTGCACTTTAACAATTTGAAAATAGACACCAGATGTTTACCCAGTATTTTTACTGCAATGCAATATTTCTTATTTATTTGTTAAAAACATTCTTAGGCCTAACCATTATGATGAACAATTATTTAAAAAAGAATTATATGTATGTAAGCATATGTCCAAGAGATTCATTTCTTCTTAAAACGATCTCACTTATGCCAGTAACCACAGGTAAATTAAAAAAGAAACTGGGTTTTTAATTTCTTTAATTGCGTATTCAAAAATCTGAGGTTTGTTCCATTCTGCCACCTTTTTTGCTCCTCAGGAGTCGTGAGAGTTGAGGTTCAACTAGTCTGGGTCAAAAAGAGTTGTTAACTTCTTCGAAGCAAATGGAATGCCTTTAGGTGTTTTTGTGTATGAAAATCAGAATGGCGAGTATAGCAGCCACCTTGTAGTCGATATCTTTATTTTATGATAGTTTGTGTTCACAAATTAATTTTCCCCCTACCATTTATTATTTAAAAATAAATTTCATTATATGTGTAACATTTTAAATTCAGTTGACTTATCTTCAAAGATAAGTTGAAAGGTTAAAGATGCCCTCATTTCGTAAACAATAAACATGGCAGAATGTGTCAAAATCTACCCAGCAGACGATTTGCCCTTGCAACTCCTGCTTGAAAGGATCAAAAAGGGCATGACCTAAATGACCCAGGGGCATTTTGACCTAAGGAATGGAACGCCCGCCGCCACACTATTTCCAGTGAATGGAACGCAAAAGAGACGGCTAAAATCTTTACTTCGAAACATTCTGCAGTAGTGCCAACCTACTGCAAACAAAGTATGGAATTTTAGGGCACCGACGTGATTAAGATGGTGTTGTGACCTACATCACGAGCATGTATTTTCTCGTATGTGCGCGCAACTGCTTTGATGACTACCATTCACAGGTAATGTTTTATTCACTGTGAAAAACGAATATGCGTTTGACGTTCGCGTAAAACATGCATACGTTGACAAAGGAAGTATGTGGTTCACAGTGAATTCTACTTGTGTTATGTACAGCCAATCACAAACCACTCGAAATAAATTCAATTTTTGTAATAATTTAAAAAAAAAGAAGAAAAAAACAACTATAAGACTAACATGCTTACGTTTAGAGAGAAAATGCTGCCAATTCATACCAGTCAATACACTGAGGGGCTTTGCTATCCGACATGTTTTCTCGATAGTGCACTGTCTAGATGCGAGCAATAGATCAACATACGATTGTATTTCTTTCACAATTGTTTGTTGACGTTTACGTGATAGAAAATGTGTGACAATGAACACACTGGTAGAAAATGATTTGGTGAAATAGTAGTCTTTTTGCAAGTATCGGCCTGTGTGTAGCAAGCATTGTAGACATGCCACAATGGCATAGACCACACATTTTGCAGTTAACGTACTTTGAACAAGGTTGTGTTGTGAGCCTGAGGGAGGCTGAATGGACCTTCTGAAGAATTGCCCAACACGTAGGACCTGAACTGTCTGCTATGCGTCATTGGTGGTGCCATTGTTCCAACGATGGTGCACATGCTAGTCAACCTGGTTCCAGACAGCAGCGGCATACGGCGTCCTGCCTGGACCGCCGCTTCAGATGAGCAGCCATTGCTGATCGCATGGCGATCGTTGCATAGATTAGGACCACAGTTGCACCCATTGTGTCAGCTAGGACCATCACCAACCGTTTGCTGAATGCTGGGCTNACCGCCGCTTCAGATGAGCAGCCATTGCTGATCGCATGGCGATCGTTGCATAGATTAGGACCACAGTTGCACCCATTGTGTCAGCTAGGACCATCACCAACCGTTTGCTGAATGCTGGGCTACGATCAACGGTGCCGCTCACCAGGCTTCCTCTTACACCCCATCACCGTACAGCCCGCCTCGCCTCGGATGGTGTCACAAACGATGGAACTGGAGAGAGTGAGACGGGGAGAGGGAGGGGAGGGAGAAAGTCCAGCCGCCATCGGGGAGGATGTTTGTCCTCTATGCCTGTGGCTCCAACTAATCAAAGGGGAAGGGGGGGGCCTTGAGACACCACGAACTCTGTCATTACACACTCTAAACTCACCACAGCCATGACCCCCTCCAAGAAGTGACGTAAGCCGCACACACCACAGAGCTATGCCAGAGTTGCAGCAGAACCAGCCAATGCCTTCTGTTAGCCCGCAACTAACTCCACGCCTCGTGCCGGCTTACCCCACCAGCCATGGCTGTAAAGGGCAAGTGCATCGGCCATCTCCCCTGTATCTTTGTAATTTCTATCTCTGCTCCTCCTTCACTACATCCCGCACCCTTCATGCAGGCCCTGTGTTTCAGGTATAGAAGGGACTCACAGCCCCATGTTCGAGACTTATTCTTGCAGCTCAGTTGCCAGACGAAACTCTGCTCGACCACACACATGTGCTGCTAGCCTTCGGTCATCACTAGATGCTTCTCTCTTCAGACTAGAACCTAGAACATCACGCTGCCCTTTAGCTCACCGAAGCCTGCCGCGCTTCTCGGCTGCCTCGCTAGCCATGCACCTAGTTGTTACGAGTCAAGAGTTCCACTCGACTGGGGTAACCCAAGTCCCACTACCTCTACCATGTTTAGGCGTCACACACTGGTTGGAATCCTAGGACAGCCCTTCAGGCCCTAGTCAGGGTACAGGCTGGTTGTGTGTGCTTATTCAAACAGGCGTAAACCAAGTTAGTCGAATTATCACTCGTAGCAACTATTCTTCAGCACCTTGTGTCCTGCTATCTCCTGTTTCGTCTAAAGCACCTCAGACACTCCTGCAGGAGCAGGCATGTGCCAACACCGGATCCCATCCACGCCTGTTGGGAGCCCTGCCTCTCTGGAGTAGCTGGAAGGTGGCTGGTCATTAGCCGCTGAAAGGTGGTGGTTCGCTGGAAGGCGACTGGTTGCTTCGTTGGTGTAGTCTCCTCAAGATGAGGAGTAGGCATGTAGCTTCAGCATAAGGAGGTGCTGAGACTAGCTGCCCGAGATCAACTCTCTTTGGCAGTGACTCCTCGTAGGAGGAATTGGTAGGGGGTACTGCTGCTAGTTGTCAGCTGGTCTTCCTTCGGCAGTGGCTGATCGTCCTCATGCAGAGGTTCCTCAAAGTGGAGTAGATGGTAGAGATCCCCAGCACAGGAAGGTGCTGGGGCGAGCTACCCGAAACCGTCGTTTTTCTGGGTGCATGGCCTTATATTCATTCATTCACCTAGTCGCTTACACCGTCTGCTGGGGAGGCTTCAGTCATCCCCTCTTTTCCTCGTCTGTGCAGCCGGCTGCGCTGCGCTGGTGAATTACGAAAGGCTGGGGATAGTTTGCATGTTCAGCGGGTGAGTATATGCTGCTCGCTTAGGGGCAACTTTATTACATTGCTGCAGTTGTATATTCCCTTCGTAGGTAGGTATAAATTACGTGTGCACTTGGGCTAATTATGATTGAGTATTCCTCTCTCCTTTCGTCCACTTATTATGTGTCCTTGGGCTTCGTTTATAGGTGTGCGGTACTGTGTCTTACATATACATGGTCACAATGAATACAGCATGGGTGCTCGTGGTTCACATCTCTCAGTAAACCGACCTCTCTTTTCCTCTTGTTCGCCCTTGGAATCGAAAAAATAAATTAGCATTTACACGTCATGCCCCAAATCATCACGACTCCAACTAGTGCAACCCAACGTTGTCTACTGCTTGTTTTCATTGTAGAATTAGTACCTTTGCCCAGGCTTTGCACCTACCAGTCTTTTGCAACATTTCTCAACCCAACGACCTCTAATAATAATTAACGTTAACTCTTCCTTAAACCTTGCATACCTTAAGGAATGTCACCCATTGAGGGAGAACAGGATTAGGGTATCTGTGGGACTCCTAACTGAAGGTCCCACATATACAAAGACACACACATTCTGTGGCCAGCCTTGGTACGCTACACTTCTGACATACCACATTGGAGCCCTTTAATAGGTATACTCCACACACGGCTGCGTGTATACTAGGGTAGTGCGGCGAGCATGGTGGCTGAGGACTCTGAAGGAGTGCAGGCCAGATGTGGTACTTGCTGCTAACTCTAAGTGTGTGCTTCCAGGCTCCTCAAGCGGAAGAGAGAGCTCTGGCAGAGGTCGCTGAAAATAAAACTGGCGTTTTTATGGCTGCAGTGCTTATAGATGATGCGACGGGCCAAGGGATGCACAGGGGTCTTGGCTAGCATGTCCATCCCCACTCTGTTGCAAGTGGCATGGCCACGCTGCTCATGAAAGGGAGNTGCACAGGGGTCTTGGCTAGCATGTCCATCCCCACTCTGTTGCAAGTGGCATGGCCACGCTGCTCATGAAAGGGAGTGGCAGTGAGTGGATTGTCTAGCCAGCCCTGCGTGCACTCAGGGAAGTAAGCTAGTGTGGGAAATATCAACACTCAGAGGCAACACTCCTATTGCCTGTCCTTCCCTTGCCGATTGCACTGACATCTGGTAGAATGCACAGAAAAACGAGGAGATATCAGTGGCAGGGTTAAATGTCATGGGCGTGANGATTGCACTGACATCTGGTAGAATGCACAGAAAAACGAGGAGATATCAGTGGCAGGGTTAAATGTCATGGGCGTGACATGCGTCAACAGTCAAATATGAAATACTGAGAAAAACCAGATGAGGCCACGATTTCTGAATAAATTTAATTAATCNTACTCCACACACGGCTGCGTGTATACTAGGGTAGTGCGGCGAGCATGGTGGCTGAGGACTCTGAAGGAGTGCAGGTGAGATGTGGTACTTGCTGCTAACTCTAAGTGTGTGCTTCCAGGCTCCTCAAGCGGAAGAGAGAGCTCTGGCAGAGGTCGCTGAAAATAAAACTGGCGTTTTTATGGCTGCAGTGCTTATAGATGATCGCGACGGGCCAAGGGGTGCACAGGGGTCTTGGCTAGCATGTCCATCCCCACTCTGTTGCAAGTGGCATGGCCACGCTGCTCATGAAAGGGAGTGGCAGTGAGTGGATTGTCTAGCCAGCCCTGCGTGCACTCAGGGAAGTAAGCTAGTGTGGGAAATATCAACACTCAGAGGCAACACTCCTATTGCCTGTCCTTCCCTTGCCGATTGCACTGACATCTGGTAGAATGCACAGAAAAACAAGGCGATATCAGTGGCAGGGTTAAATGTCATGGGCGTGGCATGCGTCAACAGTCAAATATGAAATACTGAGAAAAACCAGATGAGGCCACGATTTCTGAATAAATTTAATTAATCAAATGCAAAAGGAAAAAGGGATTTTAGTGTTTATATTGTTATAAGATGCCAGAAGGGTGTATATGAGTTTGTGAGTATTGGAGGTCTTAATAAAATAAAAGAACCAAATTTTATTTTAATTTATTCACACAGCTATTGTTTACAACATTAATCTATATATCTCCAATATTAATATTTTTATTTCTCAGTGAGCGCAATATTTAATGACTAACTAAACTCTAATTAAAGTCCATCTCAGTGTGTCTGTTTGGTTATAGCCAATTAACTCACGCCCATCATTAACACATGCTTAGTCTGTTGCCATAATTTCAAATGTCTTACACTCACGCATCCAGCGCAATAGTCTNGCCCATCATTAACACATGCTTAGTCTGTTGCCATAATTTCAAATGTCTTACACTCACGCATCCAGCGCAATAGTCTCACCTGCCAGTTGCACCTTCACTGCACCGATGCTCAGAGTTGCAGATTATATTCCTGCTGGTCACTTCCCTCGCCACTCACTCTTCTGGCTCGCCGTCTATCGTTCAAGGTTGCACTATCGCAGAAACTCCACACACTCATAAACTCCCTGCTCTGAGGCCCATTGCGCTTTTATAATATCAGCAGCCAAGATCTTGAACATTCCCTGCACCCTGAGTCATGCTGAGAGCGGCAAGGATGATCAAAACCAGAAAATTCTTCAGATAAACTTAGAAATACTATGTGCTGAAGGTCCGGAGCGTGCCAGCCACAAAAGGCTTATCACGGCACACCTTTAAAACTTAAAACTCTGCAAGGATTATCGCTCGCTTGTCAATCAAACATTCCTTCGTGACTACTCTGTCCTCTTCCGCTTGCTCACGCAGAACAGGTCAAGAGAAGCGAGCACGTAACAACAGGTGGCATACTTTAACTTTTTGTAGTCAAAATTTGCAAATACTGTATTCCTTAATTATAACTACCAGGAAGTTTTATAAGTGACTCAATTTGTGGCAAAATGTAAGGATTCATAATAGTTTTTAACTGTAATGCAATTTATTTTTCTTCCAATGTCTGGAATGATTACAAAGATAACTACGCAACACCTTAATGCTGACAAGGTATGATGCTAGAGAAACAAAAGCCTTAAGATAATTCAGTAACAGTACCTGCCCACTGCTTGTTGGCATAATCCCTTATCTGGCCATCAGGACCCCAGAGTGTAATTTGGTTGCGGGCATTATACTCGTAAAGTTGCTCCTCCTAAACATCACACAACACTCACTTTTTATTCATCCACACACAGCAGCAACACCACTAAGCAGAAAGCTAAACAACAAAATGTATTAAAATAAAACAAAATACAGTCAACTCCTTATCTAACGTTTTTCATGGGTCTGTCGAAAAATTTCAATACATGCAGGATTTTAGTAGATAAGGGTTCTGTCATGAACATCAATAAAATACAATTTCCGACCTTAATATACTTCACTTGAGTATAATGAGAACTGCACATCTGTGAATAAAGTTTAGCTAATAAATACAATAAAAATGGAATAGAACATCTCAAAATACTGTATATAATTTATTGTAATCCGACATAAAATGCAAGCCGGCCTAAAACTTGATTTCAAACCCTCTGAAAATANTACTGTATATAATTTATTGTAATCCGACATAAAATGCAAGCCGGCCTAAAACTTGATTTCAAACCCTCTGAAAATTAAAATAATATGACACCGAATGCAAGGCAAATTTTGAATGTCCCGTACGCATACGATCAGTTGAGAGCGCATAGAGAGATTATCAATCGAGCAATGTGTTCATGGTGACAGGTAGAAAAGAGACTGGCGATGGGAGGAGTGAAACCATACCCCTCTGCGTCGCTACATGTTTGCGACNATGGTGACAGGTAGAAAAGAGACTGGCGATGGGAGGAGTGAAACCATACCCCTCTGCGTCGCTACATGTTTGCGACACCTTGCGCACATGGCAAATGTCAGTCTTTTAAAGTAATTAATTACATTTCACTGCCAAAACAACTTTTAATTTTGAGACAAAAAAAATAAATAAGGCGATAAAAATGTATTTCTTCACTGTCTTTTAATAATTAATCATTCAAAACCATGTCCTCTCATTTTCCTGTACACACACTTGTTGCGAGTTACGCTACATTCAGGCTCGGCGCTTACCCATTATTAGATGACTAAAAGTGTCGAATAGGCCCTTACAGGAAATCAGTTTATTCAAAAGACGCACGTCTATTGAAATAAATTAATACTCCGATTTCCCCCCAGGATGCGTTACTACAAATGAACTTTACGCTTGGTAATACAAGTCGCTCGATGTTCAAACAATTTCTGGCGACAAGGGGAGGTCAAGTTTATGCTTATAGGCATATCATTTTATTCGCAAAGATGCTGTCCATTGAGTTAAATTAATATTTAGTTTTAAAATCATGTTGATTTTACGCCAGATGCAATTAAACACCAAACTTTACAGGAAAAAACGACTTTTTATCACAAAAGAAAACATTTCTGCAAATAATTCCTTGTTAAAATGTATTGCGTAGCAATTTCAGGTGAAACAATTTGCTTTGAAATACTAGGGATGATAGGCGTTACAATTGGGTATCTGTAACTACTCGTTACTTCACAATTGAAGACTCGTTACTCTGTATTCGTTACTACTTAGTGTAACGTTCGGGCAGTTTACACTGCCGAATGTTACGTTGCCACGTCTAGCTAAAGGTAGAAACACGAGACTCAGTACAATGTGACACCGATTGATTAAAAAATGAGTTCCAGGTTAGTTGTTATATACTTTATTTGACATTTAGCAACAAAGTTCACAGCCGAATCTCATATGCAGAGTACGAACCGTTCACAGATAAATATACAAGTACAGACCAGCGCCACAGTCGTTTACAGATTATTGATGTCTCAAACTTGCATCGAAAGAAATATTAAATGTGTCAACCTCCCACACCGGCAGAGAAATAAAATAAAGTCTAGTTGCCGATGTGGGGGTTATCGTCCTGACCGACCCGACCTAGACGACCATCGTTTGATGGAACTTAAGGGCGACTGCCCTCGCCGCCGACTGACTTGAAGTGAAGCTCGACCTGAAGTGAGACTGCTCGAAGGGCGACAGGCAGACGCATCTTTTGTTCTGCGTCTCACCCCCCTNGTGAAGCTCGACCTGAAGTGAGACTGCTCGAAGGGCGACAGGCAGACGCATCTTTTGTTCTGCGTCTCACCCCCCCTTCTCACGAGATAAGGGCCTGGCCACGCACGCTTTCCGCACGTTATTGAAACTGCGCCGTAGGAACTAAANCCCCCCTTCTCACGAGATAAGGGCCTGGCCACGCACGCTTTCCGCACGTTATTGAAACTGCGCCGTAGGAACTAAAACTTGTCGACGCCGTCAACATCCAGATAAACTAACCTCTCGTATAAAACTTGTTGACGCATTCTGAAAAAAGCTAAGTAGTGCTGACGCATAACAAAAACTACAACTTTCGAAACGAAACAGTAACCGAACTCCTGATAAACGTAAATAGCAAACGTCCGCCCGATAACCTACAATAGCACCCGTATGCCAGATAAACAAACTCACGGGAAACGGATCACCACTGCTTTTAATTTGAAACCCNAACCTACAATAGCACCCGTATGCCAGATAAACAAACTCACGGGAAACGGATCACCACTGCTTTTAATTTGAAACCCGATAAAAATATTATGAAGCTTGGTAAAGCTTAAGAGAAACGAAAGAAATTTAAACACGTGTCCTGAAAATTAAGAATATTGCGTCATTACATTACATCTAAAAGATTTGTACTCTTATTAAACTCTTTCACATAAACAAATATATGTACAATGCTTAGCAAAATCGACTCAACCCATGATTTTTGCTTAACATAATAAATTGTGGATGTTTCGTACTGATAAATATATATTTGGAGTACACATAAATCCAAATAAAAATATTGTTGATGTCAATACTTTCGTGACGTATGCAACTAGGCATTTGAAAAACCTAGAACAATACAAAGGTTTACACTTCCTTCCAAGCTGACCTCCTTGGTGCAGTCGGTTGGTGCGCCACCGGTCTGGTTTACGGGAGATTCTGGGTTCTAATCCCAGGTAAGGCATGGGTGTTAGTTTAAGTTAGGTCATAAGTTATTTTGTAAGNTAATGGCTGTTTCTGCCCTCCATCAGCCCCCTCCTGCTCTAACAAGGAGAAGAACTTGTTACTTTTCTACTATGCCTCTTTGCTTCGTTCTTCGGCACAAATCCTACCAAGTCTGCACAATACCACCGACCTGAGGCATATTCGTGAATAGGTACTAGAGTAACTAGTATTTCCAAGAATCGGTACTCGTTACTTTGGATCCAGCACAGTAACGAATACTAAAGTAACGAATCATTACTTTTCGCCCATTACTACAAGCCAGACTCGCACCACGCCACATACATTGTGGGGAAGAGAAGACCACATGCCGCACAGCAGTGATAGAACGGAGGCGTGCGTGACGTATTTCACACCCAGTTATAAGACGTTTGCATAATCCACCACCTTAAAAATGATTGTTGCGGGAAATCTTAGGTGACGGGACGAAAATATACTTTGGTCGACACAGCATCTGATAAATGATACAAGCGGTAAGCTTTATCATTATTTATTTAGAAGTTTTGTAGGGACTTCTGAAAATTAACTGTGGATACGATTTATCGGTACATGCATTTTCGTTACGAGAGTCCATTGTACTTTGGAAATGTTGACAAAATCTCTGCACTAATATTATAACACTAGTCAAGGCATTATCGCAAAATGATGGGTAAGTATAATTCAAGCCCATTCCTTAATACAATGATAACTTATTACATAACTATGCGTAAATAACGTAATCCTGCTTGTGTAAATTCCAAAATATAGTCTGTCACCTCACATCCTTTAAAGCTATATGTCAGTTCTGACTACTATGTGCCAAACACTTGCTTTGTTGTAAAGAAAAATTAACCTAATTTACATTATCCATAAAGATTCCTGAGTAGAGGTGGAACTTCAATACTTATGCCATCCCATTATAGGCTGTTCAGGGTTAATTGGGCACCTACGAAATCAACCTTTGAAAAATGTCACTGTCCTTACTTATAAACATTTCAACAAGCACGCTGACTGGTACGCACTCAATAAAGTTGGTAACTACGGAGGGAAAGTAGTTCCATGTCTTAATGACTTCTTTCGCTCTATATTTTTTAATGCATATAACAAGTGTAAGAACTAGCAACTTTGTAAAACATTTACTGTTCTAATAATTCCACGATTTCACTTGACCAATGCATGAATCAAGTCATCAGATCCATGGAAATGTTAATTTTATATATGGCGGATGAAAAAACAACAGTTTATTGTGGACAGCCTACACCAGTGATACTCAGACTGTATCAATTTACAGTAAAACCCTTTTAGGACATTCCTGAACGGACTGAAAAAAATCACACTTTGTAATGACGCAGTATGCTTAATTTTTCGGGACACGGGTGTAAAATTCTTTCGTGTGTATTTAGCTTTGGAAAGCTTTGTAATATTTTGTCAGGTTTCAAGTTAAAGCAGCGGTGGTTCGTTTCCCGTGTTTGTTTGTCGAGCAGACGTGTACTTTTGAAGGTTATCGAATGGACATCTGCTGTTTACGTTGTAACAGGAGTCCGTTTACCATCTAGTTTCGAAAGTTGTTGTTTTGGTTATGTTCGAAAGTAGTTGTTTTGGTTATGCGGCCGTTGCGGGTACAATAACATGTTGTGAGCGCGGGACACAGCGTAGTTTTGGATGACGCTACTGGCAGATGCCGGAGGCCATGCGCTTATCTTAGGAGAAGGGGGAGATAGGCCTGCCTAATATATACTGGTGGTGCCTATCGCCTAGAGAGAAAGTCACCAACCGTCGAAGAAGACGCGTCGGCCGTGAGAAGACGCACCAGCCCGAAAGGGCGTGGGTCGTTAGGGTGCCAGGAGGGAACGAACATCCCTCTGCCTCAGTAACTTAGTCGTGCAATGTAAGTTTGAGACATTAATAAAACGTAAACTACTGTGGCACTGTTTTCTGCACTGGTATAACTAATTATGAAAGTTCGTACTCTGCAAACTGGAAAGTCGTCTGTGCACTATGAAACTTCAATGATAAATAAAGTATAAAACAAACTAATCTGGAACTTCTTCTTTTTAATTAATCGGCGTCACCTGGTACTGAGTCTCGTATTCTACCTATGAGCAAGCCGTGGCAACGTAAACATTCGGCAGGGTAATACTTCCGCAACATTACAAGATGGCGCCCAACTGTGCGGCTGCATTATTATAAATACGGAGGTAACAATGACGGAACATTACAACTTATTAACCAGGAAAACTATTTAAAAGGGTAATATTATACAGACAAGGTGTAAAATTAATTAACTTAATAAGCAGTAAACTTCTTAAGAGGGTTCCACTGTACCTTATGTTGACAATTTTAGACAATTATCACGCATGATACACAGATGAAGGCATGGACTAGGTACAGGGGCGTGGCATCATCTCAATCTAGGCAGAGGTCAAGCCAAACAGAAACCACCAACCTCAGCCCTGCTTTCATGTCAAATAATTTAATATTCGCCTGCTTTTTTTTTCATTATTTATCACACTAATATGGTAAATATCCTCTAACATTATGCTACTCCTGATATGAAAATGAAAATAAACTTAATGTTATTTTTTATAAATTGTTATAGTTTGTCAGTAATGAACTTAAAATTTAGAACCACTGCATCACAGGGGACGTGCAGTCCTTTGTGAAATGTGAGACCGCTTCAGCTAGATAACTTGGTGTAGCTTCAGTTANTGCATCACAGGGGACGTGCAGTCCTTTGTGAAATGTGAGACCGCTTCAGCTAGATAACTTGGTGTAGCTTCAGTTACTGAAGAATGCTTCCTATCAATACGTAGGTATTCATTCATGCTTGATAAGTTTCAGCTAAAAGGACATCAAAACAATTTCTCCTTTTCTCATAAGTTGATAGACAACATTTTCAAAGTAATTCATATCTCCATATAAACTTATANCAAAACAATTTCTCCTTTTCTCATAAGTTGATAGACAACATTTTCAAAGTAATTCATATCTCCATATAAACTTATATCTCTAGTGAAAATTTTAAGTATCTTTAGACAATATTTTTAAACCTTGCCTTCTCCCCACCCCCTGAGTTTTTCTAACAGCAATGAGGAGGCCAATTGTCCTCTGCCCCCTCCCCTTCTGACCAATTACTGTACCCATAACTAGGTATAGGTGGTTCCTGGATAAAAGAGCATTCAGGGATTAACCTGTGAGAAAAATCACTGCCTTTAACTGCAATTTATATTGACAAGTAAAAAAATTGACTCAAACCACAAATATGAAAGTAGTAATGGCATTGTACTCAAAACTGACTGAATAAAAAAAATGGCACCATTTTAAAGTTTGGGAATTTAGCTGTAAAATGACAAGATTTTTTTGTACCTGTCATATTCCATTACGATTACAGTGCTCAAAGGAAGAGGTCATATTTTGCTAGGAATGAGTAAAAGCTAAGTAACAACAAAATGCACGATTATGAAATTTGTGAGTCAAAATTGTGTATTACTCCCCTTGCCTGAATAACCGCGTGCAAATTGTACTTGCATCAGCATTTACAATAATGTTCTTTTTAGAGCTGGGCCGATCACCACTTTTGCTNACCGCGTGCAAATTGTACTTGCATCAGCATTTACAATAATGTTCTTTTTAGAGCTGGGCCGATCACCACTTTTGCCGATTCTCCCGATGCCAAACGTTTGCTGCCGATCCTGCCAATTTTTTTGGCAGATCAGTGCTTTTTATTATTGAATAATTTCCAAATGAAGTATCAGGTGTTTAACCAAATTAGCCACATGTTTACTATTTATACGAAAATTTAATAATTATTTACAGCTTCACACAATTCCCCAATATTTTTATATAGATTTGCTGAAGTAACAACAAAGATGATGATGATAATAACAAAGCAATATACATTCAGTTATTCTTATGAAGTTAAATCAGCACAAAATCGGTAAGAAAACAGACATAGGTCTGTCTATTGTCTATTGGAGCAAAAAAAAAACAAGTATCCAACATAACACAACATTCTACATTCAATAAATTTTAGTCTATTTAAGCAAAAAACACACATAGAGAACATAACAAAACATCTGTATTCAATAAACCTTGAATTATGTAAACGAGCGTTAAAAAAAAAAAAAATCTTTGCCTGTAGGATGCATATTTAAATAAGAATAACATTAAAATTTCAGACTGACAAAAGTTACACTTGACTTTCAATTCATTGCCAACAATTACAATATAATAGTTCCACACAACAGTTTTTCTTAAACAATGTTGTTATAAAATGTTTTCACCGCGAAAAAACATACTCATAAAATAAACTTTCAAACTCATAGATTTACAACTACGTTTTCTGTGCCCGCAAGCACGCAAGGGAAGTAGCTTACCAGTGTCGACAATCGCAGTGTTCGTTATACAATCAATAGAGTTGAAGTGCCATTGCGACTACACTCANGTAGCTTACCAGTGTCGACAATCGCAGTGTTCGTTATACAATCAATAGAGTTGAAGTGCCATTGCGACTACACTCGTGTTGTTACACAATCTGGCTGTATCCAGTGCCGCTGCAGTGACAATTTGCGTGTTGCTTATAAATGTAGTAAATAAAAGTATGGCGTGATTTTAAACTTGATGTTAATCGTGTGGATACTAGGCCTTCGAAAATAATTTATTTTATTTTATTCCACAAAGTTGTGCAAAAAATTGGTAATATTTGTGATAACTTTGTTGTTTGCTGCCAGTGCTTCGAATTTTCACCACCAATNAAGTTGTGCAAAAAATTGGTAATATTTGTGATAACTTTGTTGTTTGCTGCCAGTGCTTCGAATTTTCACCACCAATCAAATATGGTGCCATTGTTTACATTGCGACGTGAAATAAAAATACCTAATTACATTTCCATACGTCTGATGGGCCAGTTGTATTTTGTGACAAGAAAGAATTTAAGTTTTACTAAGCTGATTCACCATGTGCAGCCACAAAAATATATTTATGGTATTAGTGTATTATTATTTACGGTACCATAAGCTGGCATCCAAAAGTTTTAAGACCGAAAATTACAATTACACAACGAAAGGTTAGTGTAACATACGGGAATATCATCTTCTTGCCATCCAAAAAAANAGACCGAAAATTACAATTACACAACGAAAGGTTAGTGTAACATACGGGAATATCATCTTCTTGCCATCCAAAAAAATAGACGCATATGTGTTTTTTCAACAGTTAATTTTGTGTTAGATGTGAAATAGATTACGTAAACAAGCACTAATCTGCGAAAAAGATCGGCAGACGAGAAACCGATTATAACAAACAGCAAAAATACCATAATCGGCCAATCATGATGATCTGTAATCGGCATCGGCCCAGCTCTGGTTTTTTTCTCTTTAGATGTGATACCACAATGGATATAGTGGTATTGTCAAAAATGTAATGCCACTTGAAAGTAGAGTGTTGCTTCTTTCAGAAATATGTACCCAGTTATCTAATACATAATACATAGTAGATTTGTTTTCTAAAAATCTATTAAAATACGAGACTATGGTTTGAGCTGTCACCTTTGTGCAGTATATTCTGGCTATTAGTGGTTCAGGATATGCAACACGTCAATAGGTGGTCTACTGCCAACAACCTGAGATGGTGGCAATCCTAAAACTTACATGGTACTGTCTGCATGCAGAATGTAATGGAAATTGTTAAGTCATTACAGAAATACTGTACGACGTTTAGTTTAAATTTCAGGTGACACGTATCAACATATCACTCTTTAGAAGTTGTCAATTTGTGCATGTATTTAATGTACATATGTCAGTGTGCCAAGTCAAATTCAAATTGCTTAAATTGTACCCCATAGACAACATTGTAACAAAGCAACTATTTAGAAAATAAATAGATAAGTAATTTGAAATTACTTACATACATCATGCTCTCTGTAAGAGTACTATTAATATGTTAAATTGTTGTGTATGTTTCAATAGTTTACGAAATATGGTATTGTCGCCATTGTAAAAAAGATAGACAAAAATATTTAAATAAATGAATTTCATGGGCACCTAGATACTGCCAGCATACAAAGTTTAGTTGCAAATTTTTCAATAAGTATGGCATTCTAAGGTAAAATATTTGTTTGGACACTGTTTTGAAAATAAGTACCTGATATATGAACTTTAATCACACAGGTAGAGGGTAGACTGCAATAGCACAACTTACATGCCACATTAAGTAATAACATAAAATATTTATTTGGTAACCATTTTGAAAAATAGTGTTTTTATTGAAGTTGTGTATTTTTAGAGTAGGTTACTCTATATTTACTTGAATGTCAAATTTGGCAGGAATTTATTCCATACTTCAAGAATTTTTTGCCTAAGAGCTTTACTTTCAAGTAAAGCTATCTTCCAAAATGGCAAACAAAAGAGGCTGTGAATTAGCTTATTTATTNCCTAAGAGCTTTACTTTCAAGTAAAGCTATCTTCCAAAATGGCAAACAAAAGAGGCTGTGAATTAGCTTATTTATTGCACGCAACACGTAACATTAGCATGCCAAGTTTGGTTGATTAAATTGGTCAAATGTTTCAGTGTGACGACTGCTCAGTTAGCTTATGGCAGCATTGAGTTTATTACCTTTTGCATGGACTACGGGCACCTTGCTGTGAATATACAAAGATATTTCAGGTCACTGGCTTTGGATGGCAATTGTGAGGGCTGTCAGATATTTGGCACCTCTAGCCCAATCCAAAGCTTATGGGGTCCAGGCATCTTGATAGGTGTCCCTGTGGGATGGCTGGCTCTATGGGTATTGTGCTCCAGCATTCCCTTTGGGCTTGGTCACACTAGACTCTGTAGATGAATTGTTCTCCCCAGGTCTAAGGCTGTTCAGGCACAGACCCCAGGTTACGGGTGCCTGGTATCCAGGTGGGTGGCTGGAAGAGCCTGGATCTGTATGGTGGGGTTTCTTTAACTTGTTTCTGCTATGCGAGTTGAACAAGCTCCCTCTGCTTGGTATATGCTACCTGAGCTGTGGGTTATCGGGGCATAGACTCTTGGGTTTGTTGTGCTGCNCAAGCTCCCTCTGCTTGGTATATGCTACCTGAGCTGTGGGTTATCGGGGCATAGACTCTTGGGTTTGTTGTGCTGCAGCTATTTTACCCTTCCTTTCTCCTCCTCACTTGGAGAAAGGCGTAGGTAGTGGTAGGTTTGGGAAAGCTAAAGGGATCTTTCGGCAGCAACACAGAAGTGTAGAATTGTTCCCCTCCTGTGAAAAAGGAGGATCAGGTAGATACTTTACTGTCCTCCAAACCTCTGCTCCTGGCGGCGAATCGCAGTGGATCGTATAGAGGTGGATGAGTAGATTCCAGTATTTCAGATGTTTTAGCAGTGTTAGTATGTGTATTTGTCNAGACCGAAAATTACAATTACACAACGAAAGGTTAGTGTAACATACGGGAATATCATCTTCTTGCCATCCAAAAAATAGACGCATATGTGTTTTTTCAACAGTTAATTTTGTGTTAGATGTGAAATAGATTACATAAACAAGCACTAATCTGCGAAAAAGATCGGCAGACGAGAAACCGATTATAACAAACAGCAAAAATACCATAATCGGCCAATCATGATGATCTGTAATCGGCATCGGCCCAGCTCTGGTTTTTTTCTCTTTAGATGTGATACCACAATGGATATAGTGGTATTGTCAAAAATGTAATGCCACTTGAAAGCAGAGTGTTGCTTCTTTCAGAAATATGTACCCAGTTATCTAATACATAATACATAGTAGATTTGTTTTCTAAAAATCTATTAAAATACGAGACTATGGTTTGAGCTGTCACCTTTGTGCAGTATATTCTGGCTATTAGTGGTTCAGGATATGCAACACGTCAATAGGTGGTCTACTGCCAACAACCTGAGATGGTGGCAATCCTAAAACTTACATGGTACTGTCTGCATGCAGAATGTAATGGAAATTGTTAAGTCATTACAGAAATACTGTATGACGTTTAGTTTAAATTTCAGGTGACACGTATCAACATATCACTCTTTAGAAGTTGTCAATTTGTGCATGTATTTAATGTACATATGTCAGTGTGCCAAGTCAAATTCAAATTGCTTAAATTGTACCCCATAGACAATATTGTAACAAAGCAACTATTTAGAAAATAAATAGATAAGTCATTTGAAATTACTTACATACATCATGCTCTCTGTAAGAGTACTATTAATATGTTAAATTGTTGTGTATGTTTCAATAGTTTACGAAATATGGTATTGTCGCCATTGTAAAAAAGATAGACAAAAATATTTAAATAAATGAATTTCATGGGCATCTAGATACTGCCAGCATACAAAGTTTAGTTGCAAAATTTTCAATAAGTATGGCATTCTAAGGTAAAATATTTGTTTGGACACTGTTTTGAAAATAAGTACCTGATATATGAACTTTAATCACACAGGTAGAGGGTAGCCTGCAATAGCACAACTTACATGCCACATTTAGCAATAACATAAAATATTTATTTTGTAACCATTTTGAAAAATAGTGCTTTTATTGAAGTTGTGTATTTTTAGAGTATGTTACTCTATATTTACGTGAATGTCAAATTTGGCAGGAATTTATTCCATACTTCAAGAATTTTTTTGCCTAAGAGCTTTACTTTCAAGTAAAGCTATCTTCCAAAATGGCAAACAAAAGAGGCTGTGAATTAGCTTATTTATTGCACGCAACACGTAACATTAGCATGCCAAGTTTGGTTGATTAAATTGGTCAAATGTTTCAGTGTGACGACTGCTCAGTTAGCTTATGGCAGCATTGAGTTTATTACCTTTTGCATGGACTACGGGCACCTTGCTGTGAATATACAAAGATATTTCAGGTCACTGGCTTTGGATGGCAATTGTGAGGGCTGTCAGATATTTGGCACCTCTAGCCCAATCCAAAGCTTATGGGGTCCAGGCATCTTGATAGGTGTCCCTGTGGGATGGCTGGCTCTATGGGTATTGTGCTCCAGCATTCCCTTTGGGCTTGGTCACACTAGACTCTGTAGATGAATTGTTCTCCCCAGGTCTAAGGCTGTTCAGGCACAGACCCCAGGTTACGGGTGCCTGGTATCCAGGTGGGTGGCTGGAAGAGCCTGGATCTGTATGGTGGGGTTTCTTTAACTTGTTTCTGCTATGCGAGTTGAACAAGCTCCCTCTGCTTGGTATATGCTACCTGAGCAGTGGGTTATCGGGGCATAGACTCTTGGGTTTGTTGTGCTGTAGCTATTTTACCCTTCCTTTCTCCTCCTCACTTGGAGAAAGCCGTAGGTAGTGGTAGGTTTGGGAAAGCTAAAGGGATCTATCGGCAGCAACACAGAAGTGTAGAATTGTTCCCCTCCTGTGAAAAAGGAGGATCAGGTAGATACTTTACTGTCCTCCAAACCTCTGCTCCTGGCGGCGAATCACAGTGGATCGTATAGAGGTGGATGAGTAGATTCCAGTATTTCAGATGTTTTAGCAGTGTTAGTATGTGTATTTGTCATGAGTTTGTTTTTTCTTAAGTCGTAGTTGAAGTTGCATCAGGGATTTGTGAGAAGTCTTTAGGATGTACGTTAGTGTTCTTCCATTTTGAGTACGTTCTCTAAATACAGTTCTTTGTTATGTCTATGCAGTTTGGCTCGTGTGGGAAAGTGTTTGCAACGGAATTCACACCAGTGTCCAAAGGGACTCTTTGTACTGTGCAATGCCTTTTTAGGTAGCAATTGGGAGGCGCAATAAGAGTAGCACTGCTTGATGCTCTTATTTGGTTATGTTTATGGTGCAATGATGTGAGGGGTGGAGGTGGAGAATTATAAGTCGTGAGCGCCCACTGCCACTTGGCACTTGTAGTTCATCGTAGACAGCTGCCATCCAACATACGGAACCATGGTTGCAGTGACGGCAATGTGACTTAAATAATTCATGGGTGACTCTGCGATGCTGTTCTCATAATCCGTCTGGCTCATGTCACAAACTGTTTCATGTCTCTGCTGTGTAAAGTATGTGAACTACCTAAACTTCAGTAAATTCCAGAAAAAAATATTCAACGTTTGTTTTTGTTTTCTTTTTTTTATTGCGCCATTCTTTACATCTCATGATGCTGCTGAGTGAACGAACCAAGCTGAGTTTCAGTCATCTGTTTTTGGCGGTGACGCATGACATGTATTAGAAATGGCAATAACGTCACTGTCGGACAAGGATTCTAAAGTGCCGGTTAGAAGCACTGGTGTCGCTTTACCTTGCTTGGGTCTGACCCGGGGTAGATCCTGGCTCAGCGACTGCTGGGTGGAACAAGGACTCTGTCCTAGGGCAGCTGCTGGGCTAATCACTGGAGCCGGCGGCGACGGCCTCTGAAAAGTTGGTTGCGGTGCCTGGAAGTGCGGGCTGGCATGGTCGAGGGATACTGGTGTGTCTGGTCGTAAATGGACTACGATCAGGTGTTGTTCGCCGGCGATCTTCCGCAGGTGGCTGAAATTAGGTGCTAGGGGGGACTGGGAGGTGAGGCCTCGCCAGTCGTCAGACGGCTTAGGCTCGGTCCCTTGGGGAGGGGCTGCTGAAAGCAGAAGGCAATGGGTTGCAGAACAACTGACTAGGTTTAGAGGCAGTAGCTGCTTTCTTAACTCACCTCCTTGCACCACTTCTATGGGTGAAGGACATACGGGAAAGGTACTACAGTCTACCATGCAAAGTAGGAGCAGACGACGAGTTCCCTTGGCTAAAGTATAACCTGAAGAGGTTAGGCCATCCAGAATCAGTCCTGCCACTCCAACCGGCAAAGTACAACGCGGTGGATGGAGTGATTAGCTGATCTGGATGTCTAGCCACTTCGTCGCGTGTGTTCCTAGTGGTTGTGGCTCTACCATACAATGTTCCAAGAAGCGAAGTAATTGATTCAAGGTATGGGTCCATCGACTGGGTTATGTTTAATGACGTACGTGCGCCTGATTAAGGGTAGGCCTCAGTCCTACACTAGTTTCAGCAAAGTGGGTTTCAAGACGTGGTCTTCTGCTTCTACTTTGTGGGTTTGACATCTACAAGGTTTGAAGTCGCAATCACCCTAGAATAAGCACACGGGGTTAGGTAAGAATACGTGTTTATTCCCCAGAGGAATAGACACATTGGCCCGTACTATCTCCTAGCTATCAATTGAACTGAAACTGGCGGAAGTAGAATACTGTAAACCAGGTGAAGTGGTCCTGGGGCAAAGCTAAACAAGAGTAGAATTAGGCTGGGTAACTGACCCTAACTAATGTATGCTGTTGTCCAGAAGGAACTCGGGGTTCACTACCAAAGTGGCAGTGAGTGTAAAGGGGAGAAGACTTCTTCGGGGGTCGCTGGACGCTGGTCTAGATGGCTTCTGGAAGGTAGCAGTGGTCCGTCATGAGGAAGATGGTAGGCAGAGAGCTCTCCAGCACACGAAGTGGAGGAACAAGCTGCCAAGTATACAACTGCTATCTTAAGGCTGCGCGCCGGCCTATATAGTCGGCCGACTGCAGGTTTATTCGGCTCCCTTCGGCTGGTCAGGTATCTATGGGCGAGAGTTCCTTCCTTAGCAGCACAGGCCACATTCTATTGGGGGAGGCTGGAAGTAGCAGTTTCCTTGTTTGCTAGTTGCATCGCTTCCACAAAGTTAGGGGCAGTGCTGGACTTCGTAATTGGCTTCTGTCGCATGAGGGTTTGATTACATGTCACGTGACGTCTGACATAATGGCATAGATGGCCTTGGCGTTATTGGCTTGTCGCATGAGGGTTTGATTAGAAGGCCACGTGACGTCTGACATAATGGCATAGATGGCCTTGGCTGCCATGTTCTTGGGTGCTCCTTGAGTACGGGTGTGCAGATTGGCTCTGGAAGCAAGTCGTCCTGGGTTCAAATCCTGCTCAGGGCGACGTCACGTCACGTGAAGATGAAGCGGAGCCATAAATAATTATTATGCCAATATGAGTCATGCGTCAACCCCCCTCCCCGGGTTGTGACGTAGACTCATCTGGCAGAATTCTGGTGTGCGTGAGTAATGTGGCACTGTCACTCGAAATTGTCTGTGTGTGCTTCTGTAGCGCTCCTTCGGTGCTTGCTCTCTGCTCTGGTACGTGGGATTCCACTTTTGCTTTTGGCATAGCGCTGTCTCTCTCTAGTGCGCGGGCTGGTCGGGCGAGCAGCCCGCTAATTGGTTTTACCCTACGCCCTGGGGAGCATAGCTGTCATGTATAATGTACCGGTGTCAGGTGAATGCTCATGTTCCTTCTTTAGTTACAAGAAAAGTGTCGCTCAAACACATCAGTTGAGGGCTGTGTTTTATTTACATTAAGTTACAGAGTTTTAACCTGGAATAAACCAATTTACAGGCGGACACATGGAAAAAACTCTCGAACACTAATGTGTGTATTCTAGTCCCACTCATGAGGGGTGTATCAACTTACTGCTTACCTGCTGTGACGTTGAAGGCGTTTTTAACTGGCCCTGCTCTGTGGCCTCCTAACTGGTCGCATGGCAGGTAGTTAACATGTGGCAAGTTGCTACCTAGGCCGGCTCTAAGCTTTCCGTTACTTAGGCTGGCTACTACGTACGTAATACACAAAATGAGTTACCCTTTTAAATTTACATACACTACTAATTGTCACACAGGCCAACTACAAATAATAAAAAACATATAGCACTCAGAAATATTACAGTTTTGTAAAAAAAAATTCTGTTGTACCAATTGTACAATTTGCATTGCTGCAGTTCCTTTTCATTTCCTATGGCTGTCTTTCAGTGTGGTTTCCCTTTGGGTTTCACTCAGTGTGGGAAGTCCTTGGTTTATATGAGCGGCCTCGCTTAATGCTTAAGGCCTCATGTTGGGAATATGGCCATTTGAATTTGGTGACTCCTGGTACCACCCCGGTTGACCTTGGGCGGCTGTGCGGGGGGACATCTCCCTTGTTCAGCTGGTCGTGTCGACTGCTGGGCTCATCGGGGTCATCCTCCGCAGTGGCCAGCTCGAGGCCACCAGTCACCAAGGCACTACTGGTCGTCCCCTCCTCCTGGAGGGGTGGTGTTAGGGTGTCCATCAGAGGCAGGGATTTCTCTGCTTGCCCTGCCCCCTCAGCTATGCTGGTTTCATCATTCCAGGCTGAAGGTGGTGCAGTAGTTGCCTCGCTACCATCCAGCGTCAAAACGCTGCAGGTTACCACGTCCTCCAGGGTGGATGCAGTTGAGGTCGCTGTCTTGAGGTAGGGACTCTTCGGGCTTCCCTACCTTGTCGGCGTAGTTGGGCTCCTCCTCCTCGGGTGACATCTGGATCTTTGCTTCTGGCAATTGGTCCTCAGGTCCTGCTGTGGCTTCTGGCTGGGTGGGTGTCCCCCTACAGTCAGCTGTAGGAGGCGAATGCATTCCGCCAGACTCTGTGGTCGGGTCGGAGAAGGGGTTGAGACATCTTGGTTGCATTCCCAGCTGATTTTCAGGCTTCGTGATTTCCGATACAAATGTGGCACCACCCGCAATCTATCACGCGCTGCTGCTCTTGCAGCCAAAGCTACCCCAAGATCACCTCTTCTTCTATCTGCGGGGCCACCACGATCTCTGCCGTAGTGGCTTTATTTCCCGTTGAGACAACACGCCTTATTTTTCCTTCTACCTGGAGGAAGCGGTCTGACTGGGCCAGCTGGACCCTTTGATCTGTGGTTGTCAGGTGGGCTCACTGGTTTGGCGTGAGGAGGTTGCACCTTATAAAATTGCCAGTGGCAGCCGTGTCTAACATTGTGACAGCCGTTCCCTGGTTGATCCCAATTGCTATGCATGGTGCGTCCGGGAAGTAGGGCTCATGGGTCAGCATCTGGAGGGAGAGATCGGGCGCTCCCCCTTCCCTTATTGCGGATCGCTCTGTCTCGCTCCTTGTCGGGCAGTCTCTGTGGAAATGCCTCCCTGGGCACAACAGGCACTTAAAGATTGCGGAGCTGGGGGGAGAAGGAGGAGGAGCAGTAAGGGGCCTTAGCTTCTCTCTTTCCTTGCCCACTTTTTGCCGGTCTAGGGCAGCCTGCACTTTAATGTTTCTGTCTGTTTTTCGGACGCACTCTCTCTGTCAATTCGTTGACTGATTGCTGTCGGAGAAGTTGAAGCAAATTGCGCAAATTTGGGAGTAGTATACACGTAGTATTACACACGCAGCTTTCTTTGTTTCCGTCTGGGAATATTCTGCAGTTATTTTCACCTTTCTCCCGATACAGATCTCGACCTCTTCCTCTGTGGCCTGGCTTCGACAGTGGAATTCTGTGATGAGGTGTACCAACAATTCCTCCCCTGAAAACTGAGTGGCAAGGCTCGCGCAAAGTTGCCCCATTCTGTAATAAATTCCCCATATTTATTCCACTAGTCTAATGCTTTTCGCTTTAATTGTTTCTGGGTTTTGACATCCCATTGTTTGGGTGGAACTCCATTCTCACTTAATTCCCTTTCACATTCTTGCGTAAATAAATGTTACTGGATTTTCGAGGAGTCCTCTCGCGAATTCCGGTTGCTGGGTGCCTGGATTATTCGGTCGGTATTGTGCCACTCGCTTGCACACTCGCTCGCACCTATACACTAAGCCGGGTCTGGTGATCCTCTCGTCCAGCCAGCCAATGCATAAGTGGTCAAATATTTGGGCGCACATAATACAACTAATTATGTTTAAGCCTTGTCATGCGCAGATAAGCCAGCTACAATAGGCAGTTTGGTAGGTCCGACATTCATCACAAAGTTACAATAGTCCGTCAGTATAACAGGGTTCAATATTCCACCGTAAGCACAGGTAAGTGGAATCTGTTCTGGCAGTGTGCACAACTAATGAAATTTACACCTACTCGGTTACATGTAGGTATGTTACATCTCTCTGGTCGGGATTCAATGGCCTTGTCCAAAGCGGCGGCGACTTCGCCTTGGTCGGCAACGCTCAGATTTAATTCNTCTCTGGTCGGGATTCAATGGCCTTGTCCAAAGCGGCGGCGACTTCGCCTTGGTCGGCAACGCTCAGATTTAATTCAGACATGTCTCAGCTAGTAAAATTGAATGCCACGGGGTGCTTAAAGACTCCCCGAAATCTGGTTACTTATTAGTTTGACTACCGGCATGATTCTCTTCATTCTCAGGGTCGCGCTTGCCTGGTTTTGCCGTATTATCTGACTAATAAAGCACTGTAGCCCCACGTTGGGCACCACGAAAACACTTGGCACATGACGTCTATTAAAAATGGCAATGAAGTCACTGTCAGACAAGGGTTCTAAAATGCCTTTCAGAGGCACTAATGTCGCTTTACCTTGCTTGGGTCTCACACAGGGTAGATCCTGGCTCGGCGACTGCTGGCTGGAACGAGGGCCCTGTCCTAGGGCAGCTGCTGGGCTGATCGCTGGAACGGGCGGCGACGGCATCTAATAGGTTGGTTGCGGCGCCTGGAAGTGCAGGCAGGCACGGCCTAGGGGTACTGGTAGGCCTGTTTGTAGACAGACTACGATCGGGTGTTGTTCGCCGGCGATCTTCTATGGGTGGCTGAAATAAGGAGCTGTGGGGACTGGGAGGTGAGGCCTCGCCAGTCGTCGGGTGGCTTGAGCTCGGTCCAATGGGGTGGGGCTCTAGAGGGCAGAAGGCAATGGGTTGCAGTACAACTGAATACGTTTAGAGACAGTAGCTGCCTTCTTAACTCTCCTCCTTGCACCGCTTCTATGGGTGAAGGGCATATGGGAAAGGTACTACGGCCTACCACATGAAATAGGAGGTTGTGGTTTTACCTTAAAATGTTCTAAGTACTTGGTTCAAAGTATGGGTGGCCGTCGACTGGGTTATGTTTGATGACGTACGTGCGCCCTATTAACGGTAGACCGCAGTCCTACACTGGTTTCAGTAAAGTGGGTTTCAAGACGCTGTCTCCTGCTTCTCCTTTGTGGGTTTAACGTCTACGAGGTTTGAAGTCACAAACACCCTAGAATAAGCACACATCGTTAGATAAGAATACGTGTTTATTCCCCAAAGAAATATACATGATGGCCCGTACTATCTCCTAGCTATCAATTGAACTGAAACCGGCGGAAGTAGACTACGGTAAATCAGGTGAAGGGGTCCTGGGGCAAAACTAAACCAGAGCAGAAATAGGCTAGATAACTATAACAACAACAACTGACCCTATCTAATCTACACTGTTGTCCAGAAGGGACTCGGGGTTCAATACGAAAGTGGGCACTAAGTGTAAAGGGGAANCCCTATCTAATCTACACTGTTGTCCAGAAGGGACTCGGGGTTCAATACGAAAGTGGGCACTAAGTGTAAAGGGGAAAAGACTTATTCGGGGGTCGCTGGACGCTGGTCTAGAATGGGAAGGTAGCGGTAAACCTTAGTGAGGAAGGCGGTAGGCAGAGAGCTCCAGCACACAGGTGGTGGAGCGAGCTGCCGAGTATAAAACTGCCGTCTTGGGGCTGCACGCAGGCGTATATAGTCGGCCGACTGCAGGTTTGTTCGGNCCCTATCTAATCTACACTGTTGTCCAGAAGGGACTCGGGGTTCAATACGAAAGTGGGCACTAAGTGTAAAGGGGAGAAGACTTATTCGGGGGTCGCTGGACGCTGATCTAGAATGGGAAGGTAGCGGTAAACCTTAGTGAGGAAGGCAGTAGGCAGAGAGCTCCAGCACACGAGGTGGTGGAGCGAGCTGCCGAGTATAAAACTGCCGTCTTGGGGCTGCACGCAGGCGTAAATAGTCGGCCGACTGCAGGTTTGTTTGGCTCCCTTCGGCTGGTCAGGTATTTTCGAGCGAGAGCTCCATCCTTAGCAGCGGAGACCACATTCTCTCGGGGGAGGCTGGAAATGGTAGTTTCCTTGTGTGCTGGTTGCATCGCTCCCGTGTGCTTAGAGGCAGTGCTGGGATTTGTTGCTGGCTTCTGTCGCACGCTGGGGTGATTACAAGACACGTGACGTCTCGCATAATGGCATAGACGGCCTCTTGCCTAGGGGTGTGTGCAAGTTGGCTCTGGAAACAAGTCGTCTTGGGTTCAAACCCCGCTTGGGGTGACGTAATGTCACGTGAAGATGAGGTGGAGTCGTACATAATTGTTATCCATTACGCGTCATGCGTCAACTGCTACAACATTAACTAAACAATGCTGCTGTGTTTTATTCAATGACTAAGAAAGCACCACTTATCACTTATGGTGAACAACATAAACGATAGAACACTTTGTTTTAATAACGTATATGGAATCCAGTAATATAAAAATTATAGACAAAAATATTTTGCAAGTTACTGTGTTTTGAAGTGACATGTGCATTTAATTTTGGTTGAATGGTGCAAAAATTACATTTGCTAAAAGTATTAAGATGGTAACAATATATGCAGAAGTATTCAAATGTCAACTGCAGTGATGTACACATTTGTGTAAGTACAAATAATTAATATTGGCCATTTCATGTAAATGGGGGAAATGTTGACAGTTCTAGAAAAGTAGCACAGCTACAATATATCCTTCCACCACAGCTGTTCTGCCAATGAAGAAAACATTTGTAAACAAATGTTATGAGTCAATGCATACTTGCATTTTTCTCGCGTTTCCCGTAATGGCACGCACGTCCGTCCAGTAATCAAAGTAGGATTTTACAGCTAGCTTGGCGTTCCAACCTATTTTATTCACGTAATTGCCAAGTTAAGTTTGTTAGGGCGCTCTTAATTTTTTTCGAGGTTAAAAAGGAAACGTCATCGGGGGGAGGAGGGCTTTAGATTAACCTCTTTTGTGAGACGGCATTGTTTTGAGGTTGTTGTTACGAGCGTGTATCATTTTGAGTTGTATATTATTTTTGATTGAGCAGTGGAAAATTTTGCTCGTAGGGAAATAACTTTCAAATTATTATAACTTCGAAAGTTTTAAGTTAAATGGAAAAAAAACGTGATACATACATTGCNAGGGAAATAACTTTCAAATTATTATAACTTCGAAAGTTTTAAGTTAAATGGAAAAAAAACGTGATACATACATTGCTGTCCATACAGATACAGCAATAAACACACACTTTGACTGAAGTTAACTTTACACTCGTTGGATTTACGATATAGGGAAAATAAACCNGATACAGCAATAAACACACACTTTGACTGAAGTTAACTTTACACTCGTTGGATTTACGATATAGGGAAAATAAACCAATATTATTTACACACTACAAAAGGGTTGAAAGTGCTGCATTTTTAGGCCAGATGCACTCCAGATATTATAGAAACTGTTTAACATTATTTTCAAAGCACGGTAACTTATTGTTTGTAATTCGCAACCTCTTCAACATTTGTTTTTCTATGGGAATCCTTGCATGATTGTTTCACTAAAATCACATTTGTTCGTCACCGACATTAAATAATTTATTTGCAGAATCATTCGGTAATATCAACACCTCGCAAGTTTCCTGAAACCAACAAACTTAAACTTAGAAACGTAAATTATATTTATATTACTTCATTGCAAACGGGGCTTAAGGAAAATGGCGAAACGAGCCATTTTACAAAGCGGTAAACACGTGCCTNTATATTACTTCATTGCAAACGGGGCTTAAGGAAAATGGCGAAACGAGCCATTTTACAAAGCGGTAAACACGTGCCTATAATATTACATTTCACTTAAGAAAATGCACTAAAATGATACCTAAAACCAACTATGCTTAAAGAAAAAAAATTAACTACTGATAAAATATTCCGACAACACCAACAAGGTACTCATATAAACTATAAACATGATCAGACAACAGCATAACCACAATGGCGTTAACATGGCTGGAAACGTATCACTGTTCATAAGTGTCAACATGCTCCATCATAATTGCTAAAAATGTTTTTAAAAGTCAATTCACTAAAGCCAAAAAAAATTGAATATTGCTTTCAAAACATAATTTAAACCATAAATGTTATAAGTGTAATTANTATATTACTTCATTGCAAACGGGGCTTAAGGAAAATGGCGAAACGAGCCATTTTACAAAGCGGTAAACACGTGCCGATAATATTACATTTCACTTAAGAAAATGCACTAAAATGATACCTAAAACCAACTATGCTTAAAGATAAAAAATTAACTACTGATAAAATATTCCGACAACACCAACAAGGTACTCATATAAACTATAAACATGATCAGACAACAGCATAACCACAATGGCGTTAACATGGCTGGAAATGTATCACTGTTCATAAGTGTCAACATGCTCCGTCATAATTGCTAAAAATGTTTTTAAAAGTAAATTCACTAAAGCCAAAAAAAATTGAATATTGCTTTCAAAACATAATTTAAACCATAAATGTTATAAGTGTAATTAAAGTTTTAAATTACAAATTTTAGTCCTGAGTACTATTTTCTTCCAAAGACGTCATCAAAATCGCCAAACTAACAACATATATCCCGCAGCAATTCATCAACTGATACAATACTCTGCAAACGAGAGCATTTACTGTTTACATATTGTGTAGGTTGGTCACATTCTCAAATTTTACTCCATTTATATGAAATGGACAATACTGAACATGCAAGCAAATTGGGGGTGCCTGGAGAGCAGTATTGGTCACACACAAAGTCAGCTGTGGGAAAGAAGACCTGGGGGAGGGAAAGCAAGTAGTCCTTGGGTGTGTTCTGTAGACGCCTGGCAGGTTATTAATCGCTCACCGTTAGCTGATAGACCCCCTCCCCCTACCCCTTTTTCCCTTCCCAAGTGCGTTGTTTGAAGCAACTCTTTATTTATATTAGCAATTTTACTTCATAGCAATCACACCTCATCGTCAGGCGTGCCAACGTAACGTCCTAACTCATCCCGCCACTGAGGATATGGTTTATATGGTTTTACCATTGTAACAAACGCGCTCACAAAAAATTTGCACACACTTTGTACTATTTTCTTTTGCATTGTAAGGTCATCAAATAAAAAGAGAGAAACGCAAAATGCCTTTTGAATGTGACTAGTGGATTTTGTTGAATAAATTTGGAGAGATGTAATTATTACCAATAAAAAAGCCCAATTGTCAAATAATCGCAATTATATTGCACTCTTTACAATACATTGTTAAGTATTGTAATACTTAGCGCAGTTATTAAAATAAATAGACATTCATCATAATACGTGAGAAAATATAAAAGTTCTAGTTAATTTTAAAACCTTAAAAATTTTTGCATCGGCCGGGATTTGAACCCGAAACGTATGCTTGGTAGTAGGACATGCTACCAGTTCAGTTGTGCTAACACGACGTACACAGAGTGGGGCTGAATAATTTATATATAAACATTCACCTATTTCGTGTTTTACATTGTTTCTAATGACAGAAGTTTATAAAACATGTCGTGAATATTACACAGTATTCTTGCCGGCTTTAACTCTTATTTGCAAAACAACTAAATGGTTCTGGTTTCCTAATTTTTAGATAAATGATTACATCGCGACATATAACTGTCTGGATGCGTCATATTGTTTGTGGATGTTCGCCACACCACCGGCTCCGGCAAAATTACATGCGTTCTGCGCATGTGTAGGTTTCATTTGCGCCAAGGATAAATCACAAAAATTGGAGCCCTAAGATTAAGGCTTCGGCCGTGGCTTAACTAAGGCCTTAGCTGGCATTATAACGTTTAGGAATACTAATAAGACCTGGGTATGACTTGAGCTGTTCCAAAGCCCTTATAAAAACATTCTGGAATACCGGCCTTAATGTGCAATAAAAACCAATGTTTTCCATTTTAGCTCGATTTGAAAGTTGGACTTCTGGTTGGTTATAAATGTATTCAATAGTGGTTGCAAGCCGTTCTGTTTGCACTTTTTTTTGCAACAATAGAAGGTCAAATATAAACTTTTGTTTACAGTTCTAATGCATGACACCTGACAATCATAATAAAATCAATCAATCAAAATAATCATCCTATATTCCCTCAAGAAGTCACTGAAAATTAATTTTTTCACTTACTTTATGTTAATTGTCACTCGCTGTGTACTCTTTTTGGTCACAAGGGATGGTTGTGTATACCTCCCAGAGTATAATTTTTTTTAATCAATATTTTTTTTTAATAAAAGGAATGTTCTCTTTTTCCACAAGAGACGACTAAACATCAACTTTGCAGAAAAAGGCACTTTTAAACTAATTTTTGGGTTTTTTTGGGGTATAGATAAGTTATTTTCAATTTCACTTTTATAAAATCATTCCCAGGAGTTATGGCACTTCGTAGAACCAGGGATTTACTGTATATCACTGGCTGAGGAACTTTGCAGTTCTTGTTCACAACTGCGGTCACTAGCCAATAGGCAAGAGGCTAACTACCAGTTAATAATTTGGCTGCTGAATGATAAGAGACTCAGTTTACCATTTGGCATATCATTGTGGGCAAACTTGAAACCCATTGCACAAACGCCACTGACATGGCATATCTCATTAGAACAACCTACTGGGTAATATGTACTGTTTTTACAAGCACACATTACAGTCAACTAGGTCACAAAATTTTGAAGGATCCTGATGTAATTACAATAAAATGAAAGGCCACCATATTTGTAAATGTGGTGATTAGCATCAATATATGGGAAATTTTGAATTTTTGGCTTGGCAACTGCTGTGATCTAGACAAATACAATACAAATTATACCAGCAAATCAGTTTGTGCATCATGCAATGCACACAATTATTCTATATATTACACAGAAGACTATTTTTGCACTTCACAACATCTTTGTGTGTGTTTGTGTTTGTTTTGTGTGTGTGTGTGCGTATGTGTGCATGTGCATGTGTGTGTGTGTGTGTAAAATTATGTATATGCATTTGTATACCTATATAAATATTATTATTGGATTCTTGGCTAGATGAATAACAGTACGTACCACATCAGTCGTTCCTTTTGCTTTTGCTGCACGAAGCCACTTACCAAGAAGGAAAGCTCCATTAGAGGCGAGAAGCTCATCAATGTCAGACAGTAAGTCCAACATTGCCCTCGCATTGTCTCTTTGAACAAAACAATGCAAACATTAAAAACTGCCAACAAGTAAGCTTTGTACTACTGTTGTACCACACATTTAATAATGGCATTATTTTAGTTAATTATCGGATTATAAAAAAATTACGATTACTTTCAAAATGTGTACAATACTACCAAAAAAACATGTACTTAACCTAATTATATTGTTCTACGTGCAGAACAGCAAAGAAAATAGTAGGTGTTTTAAAGTTGAGTTCATTTAAAATTACATTGTGATAATTGATTTTTAATAATAATAATAAAAAAAAAGGTACCGTAAACAGAATAAAATCTCGGCTGCGTTATGTTAAGTGCCTGTGAATACAAAAAATATATATATTTATAACATACACACTTTAATACAACGGTTAAACTGTTTAACTGTCATTATAAAAAACGCACTGAAGATATTGAAGTGCACACATTTCTAGAAGTTCCTCGATCACTTTAAATACATCAGCATGACACTATTCACTAACACATTGGCACTGGAAAAATTGAATACACTTAATGATAACTGAAGAGTTTTACAAAGTTAAAACCTGGCAGGCTAAATATAACTGCAAATCATGAGAAATGCAAGTCTGCAACTTGCACAGCCACAACATTAGCCCTGCAGCACAAGTGCAAAATAACTATTTAAATAAACTGCAATAACTGATGGCAGACGAGTTTCAAAAACTGATGGGTTCCTGTACACAGTACTGTTTGCACACTCCATATCAACCAAGCAAATAATCCTTTCAAGCACTTCTACAATCTTTGATCCTGTGGGCCAGTTTTCTCTGGAGGTCTACGAGCCTGATATTTTTAGTTCGAGCTGAGCCCAAGAAAGTCTACTGAAAAGTTCCCAAGATTTGAGTTGGGCTAAAACTCTTTTCTTACAAGCTCTTTTATTGCATACANAGAAAGTCTACTGAAAAGTTCCCAAGATTTGAGTTGGGCTAAAACTCTTTTCTTACAAGCTCTTTTATTGCATACAAAAAATAAGTTTTACTATAAAGAAACATTTGTGTTTAGTACAATAAATTCTCTTGTCTAACTTTATTACTTATGCGAATTTCTAGAGTTATTGATCCCTCTATTTACAGGATTTGGTCAGATTGCACCATGCGCACTGGTTTGCCCCCAGACTGTAGGTGAGTGTGTTGGTTATTTGTTAGGAAGTCACTTCTGATAAAATTGTGCTGGCGGCAGCAGAATCTAGAAGGCCAGAAACTCTTCTTTTATTTACTTCAACCCCAATGCGTGGGGCGTCGGGGGGTATGGTTCACTCGTTAACGTTTGAATGGCGGCTACGGGCCGGTCATGACCGGAGGTGGTGGTCCGCTTCGCACCCCTGTTCCTTTGTTTTCCGGCCGCCTCTCTCCCTTGTCTGCATTGTTGGGTGTCGGCTCACCCTTGTCACGTTGCCGGTCAGGTGTTCCCTCTTTCCTTGGCACTGGGCGCCCTGTCTCTCTCTTAGTCGGGCAGTCTCTATTGAAGTGCCTGCCCAGGCAGAACCAGCTTAGGAAGCGCTAGATTANCGCACCCCTGTTCCTTTGTTTTCCGGCCGCCTCTCTCCCTTGTCTGCATTGTTGGGTGTCGGCTCACCCTTGTCACGTTGCCGGTCAGGTGTTCCCTCTTTCCTTGGCACTGGGCGCCCTGTCTCTCTCTTAGTCGGGCAGTCTCTATTGAAGTGCCTGCCCAGGCAGAACCAGCTTAGGAAGCGCTAGATTAGAAAGAGGGGGAGAAGTCACAGCAGGGGGTGGCACTTGACCTTTGCTCTGCCTCGTTTCCTCTTTCCCCTTGCCAACCCTTGGCTTGTCTAGGGCTGCCTGCGCTTTAAAATTCCTCTCGCTTTCCCTTGTTCTTTCCACGAGCTCATCAATGGTTTGTGGGCGCAGGATTTGTAGTAGATTACGAAGGTTGGGTAAGGGCATGCATGTAATAGCTCTCATGCAGCTCTCCTCATTTCCTTCAGGTATTATACGTTTGTATATCTGCACCTTCCTGCGTATAAAAATTTTGGCTTCATAATTTATCCNCGCACCCCTGTTCCTTTGTTTTCCGGCCGCCTCTCTCCCTTGTCTGCATTGTTGGGTGTCGGCTCACCCTTGTCAAGTTGCCGGTCAGGTGTTCCCTCTTCCCTTGGCGCCCTGTCTCTCTCTTAGTCTGGCAGTCTCTATTGAAGTGCCGGCCCAGGCACAACCAGCTTAGGAAGCGCTGGACTAGAAAGAGGGGGAGAAGTCACAGCAGGGGGTGGCACTTGACCTTTACTCTGCCTCGTTTCCTCTTTCCCCTTGCCAACCCTTGGCTTGTCTAGGGCTGCCTGCGCTTTAAAATTCCTCTCCCTTTCCCTTGTTCTTTCCACGAGCTCATCAATGGTTTGTGGGCGCAGGATTTGTAGTATATTACGAAGGTTGGGTAAGGGCATGCATGTAATAGCTCTCACGCAGCTCTCCTCATTTCCTTCAGGTATTATACGCTTGTATATCTGCACCTTCCTGCGTATAAAAATTTTGGCTTCAGCATTTATCCCTTGGGTACGACTGTGGAACTCAGCGGTCAGGCGGGCTACGACCTCTTCGCCGGAGAACTGGGTTGCTAACCAGTCGCATAACTGCGTCTATTCAGTGATGAATTCAACATTCCTGTCCCACCATTCTTGGGCTTTCCCACTCATCTGTTTGTGGGCTCGGGTGACCCATTGTTTAGGTGGCACATCATTCGCCCTAAACTCATGTTCACATTCTTGCATGAAAGCAACGGAGTCTTCCTGGGGTCGGTCGACGAATTCTGGTAATTGCGGGCCGGTTGGGTTACGGGTTGATGTCGCACTGTGGGTACCTGGGTTACCCAGTATGTA
>NQII01004163.1:166757-187430 GCA_002778355.1 Clitarchus hookeri
CCTCATATCACCCATTAAAACCCTGGAGAAGAACCACCGGCCCCGCCCTGTACCCCGGTGTGTGAGGCAATTTATCCAGGAGTTATTCTAACTCCAGTCCAGCACTCTTCACTTGAGCTTCTAGAGGTGGTAAGCCAGAAGTTGATTTCAGTCTAGTACTCATAAAAACTCTCACGGGCAGATACTGCCCCCCAACACTTGTTTGTTAACCGTGACTATTCCCGTCTTCTTACCAATCACATCCGCAGGGAATGGTTACACTAATTCCCCAGCCAGGCCTCCCAGTGTCAGTTACACCTAGGCCACCCGCCCTAGGTGCAAGTATAGCCAGTGCCAGACAGCAAGCTTCGGCGGCACCCAACACATGAGGCCCGAAATACGAGAGCCTGTGTCAGTATTAAGGACGGATTTAAACAGTAACTAAAAGTTGTCATGGCCAATATTAATTGTCCTTGTCAAATATTAAATCTATTTCAAAAAATGTCAACCTCACGGATGTATAATCAAGATGGAGACATCCTTTTTTGGTTTCATCATCAACTAGTTTCCTACGCTCTGAAACTGCTATGTGATTGGCCAGGTACGAAAGCCAGTATGGAACCTGCCACAAAATATAGGAAATGTCTTATTACCAAACCTGGTATGAAATCTGGCCTTACAAGGCAGGTAAAGTCATGAAGGGTGCCATATCAGTCTGTATAACGGCCACTATGGCAGACCTTGCACAAGCTTTTACAGAATCTGATATGGTGTAACATGAACAATCAACATGAGCACACATTACTGTCAAAATTAGCATAAAAACGGGGTAGCAATTCAATTTAAGATTCAGCACCAGAGATATTTGTTTGCAGTTTGATAGAAAATGTGACTTTTATTCATGAAATAATACTTTAAGTTGTAGGTGTGTTCCAATTAAAATTATTCCACAGAACTGCAGATATCAATACACATTACCATGAAAATTATGATAAAAAGGTGACAGTGAATTGTTCTAAGATGCTGTGCTCAAATAGACGTTTGGTTTGCAATTTGCTAGAAAATAAGATTGTATTCATTCACAAAACATTATTTTTAATGTAGGCATGTTGAGATTAAAATTATTCCTCATAACTGAAGATATGAACACATATTATCCTCAAAACCAAAATATTATCTCAATTGTAAAACCTAAGTAGCACGGTAACATAACATATTTTTCCATAGCAGCTATTATGCCAATAAAGCGAAAATGTAACCAAAAACTACAAATCCAATGCAAACTTTTTCTCACCTTTTAACTGTTGTTTTATTTCATGGCAGGCACTGGAAGATGACATTAGCTAACTGGAATCCAGTACTCATGTAGAATATTATAGCTGGGGTTGTGTTTAGTTTCTTTAATTGGGGGGAAAAAAAGGAGAGAGGACTTCAGTTTAACGTCTTTCATAAAATGACATTACTTTTCGGTTCTTCTCTTACAAGGCAATTATCACTTTAAATTGCATATTGATTTATTGGAGCAGTAGAAAATTTTGCTCATGCAGAAATAACATTAACATTATAAAAAACTTGGGAAGTTTTAACTTTGCCGAAAGAATAGAACGTGATAAATATGTCTATGTTCGTACAAATGCAAGTAAACTCGACACAATATTTTTGCAACATTAACATCACATTCGTATTTTCTATAAAATAAAATGTTAAATACACAAACTTACTCTTTGTAATCAGTTATTACTGTATATCCTGAAAATCTGTGGATGATTACTTCTCAAAACCATGTTTGTCTGCCCTTGATACAAAATTATTAATTTTGCAGAATCATTCATGATTCCCAAAACCAACCAACTTTAATCGGGAACATAAATCATTGCTGTGCTTCAATGGCGGATCAGGCTATGTTACAAAGAAGTATCCCGATATTTTGTTTCACAAAGACACACTGAAAAGGCATCTACAATCAACTATACCTAACAAAAGCAAATACAAAAATTATTAGTTAATAACTTTTTGTGAAATATTAAGATTATGCCAGAAACCAGCACATTTACAAGATGCACACACAGTTCATGCTCTTCTTAAGTCACGAGCTTACGCACAGTTTCTCTGCTGTTGCTTTATGCGGGGACGAGAAATGGAAAGCTAGGCCACTTATTCTGTGGCCAAGCAAGGCGAATAGCAAGGCAGAACACAAGATCGATTAGGTTGGGTGTACGCGCAGTTCTCTTTGTTGCCAGAGGGAGGGCAAGTCATCCGCCTTCCCCTCCCCTCATCGGTGACCATGGCAAGGTCGGGACATGGCGACAGCCGTGTTTAGGTTTATTTTGGCAACAAGGGGAGGGTTTATTTTCATGTATGGTATAATTTCTCTCGAAAGACTTCAATATATTAAATTAATTAATATTTCGTTACAACATGTTATTTTCACTTTAGACACAATTGAACACGTGACACAATTTCTGACTTTTTGGGGTTCAAAGTCAATAAAAATAAGTCAAATTTTATCATACAAGTGCTCAGATCTTACAAGTCAGTTCACTGGAACCATTTAACTGTAAGTGGATTCCCTATCTACCCTTTTTCAGGGGACTGCCAAAAAATGTCCATACATGCAGGATTTCAGTAGATGAGGGTTCTGAGATGTACTTCAATAAAATACATATTCTGACCTTATTAGACTTAATGTTGAGTATAATGAGAACTGTACATTATCTGTAAAAAAAAAAAAAAAAAAAAAAAATTAAAAAAAAGTTTTAATGTATTAGAAAAGAATGTATTACTGTAAGTAATACATTAAAAAAAATTTCACCTAAACTCATTTAAATAAAAATAAAACATCACAAAATACAGTATACAATATATTGTAATCCACCGAATACAAGCCAACCCAAAATTTTTCAAATCCTCTGAAAATGAAAATAATGCAACACACAATGCAAGCCAAATTTGAATGTCCCACACGCACTTGATTAGCTGAGTGTGCGCGGAGTGGTTATCGATTGGCAGTGTGTTCACGGCGTGCAACAAGAAAAAGGNATAAGGAGGTACTGTGCGCGGCAGCTACCCCGCCCCATATCACCCATTAAAACCCCGGAGAAGAGCCCCAACCCCCGCCCTGTACCCTGGTGTGTGAGGCAATTGATCCAGGAGTTATTCTAACTCCAGCTCAGCACTCTTCACTTAAGCTTCTAGAAGCGGTAAGCCAGAAGTTGTAAGCCAGTGCCAGACAGCAAGCTTCGGCGGCACCCAACACGTGAGGCCCGAAATACGAGAGCCCGTGTCAGTATTAAGGACGGATTTAAACAGTAACTAAAAGTTGTCATGACCAATATTAATTGTCCTTGTCAAATTTTAAATCTATTAAAAAAAATGTCAACCTCACGGATGTATAATCAAGATGGAGACATCCTTTTTTGGTTTCATCATCAACTAGTTTCAAGTAGTAGGACTCCTACGCTCTGAAACTGCTATGTGATTGGCCAGGTACGAAAGCCAGTATGGAACCTGCCATAAAATATAGGAAATGTCTTATTACCAAACCTGGTATGAAATCTGGCCTTACAAGGCAGGTTAAGTCATGAAGGGTGCCATATCAGTCTGTATAACAGCCACTATGGCAGACCTTGCACAAGCTTTTACAGAATCTGATATGGTGTAACATGAACACACATTACTGTCAAAATTAGCATAAAAACGGGGTAGCATTTCAATTTAAGATTCAGCACCGGAGATATTTGTTTAGAGTTTGATAGAAAATGTGACTTTTATTCATGAAATAATACTTTAAATTGTAGTTTATTCATGAAATAATACTTTAAATTGTAGGTGTGTTCCAATTAAAATTATTCCACAGAACTGCAGATATCAATACACATTACCATGAAAATTATGATAAAAAAGGTGACAGTGAATTGTTTTAAGAAGCTGTGCTCAAATAGACGTTTGGTTTGCAATTTGCTAGAAAATAAGATTGTATTCATTCACAAAATATTATTTTTAATGTAGGCATGTTGAGATTAAAATTATTTCTCAGAACTGAAGATATGAACACATATTACCCTCAAAACCAAAATATTATCTCAATTGTAAAACCTAAGTAGTACGGTAACATAACATAATTTTCCATAGCAGCTATTATGCCAATAAAGCGAAAATGTAACCAAAAACTACAAATCCAATGCAAACTTTTTCTCACCTTTTAACTGTTGTTTTATTTCATGGCAGGCACTGGAAGATGACATTAGCTAACTNCCAATGCAAACTTTTTCTCACCTTTTAACTGTTGTTTTATTTCATGGCAGGCACTGGAAGATGACATTAGCTAACTGGAATCCAGTACTCATGTAGAATATTATAGCTGGGGTTGTGTTTAGTTTCTTTAATTGGGGGGAAAAAAAGGAGAGAGGACTTCAGTTTAACGTCTTTCATANATAGCTGGGGTTGTGTTTAGTTTCTTTAATTGGGGGGAAAAAAAGGAGAGAGGACTTCAGTTTAACGTCTTTCATAAAATGACATTACTTTTCGGTTCTTCTCTTACAAGGCAATTATCACTTTAAATTGCATATTGATTTATTGGAGCAGTAGAAAATTTTGCTCATGCNGTTCTTCTCTTACAAGGCAATTATCACTTTAAATTGCATATTGATTTATTGGAGCAGTAGAAAATTTTGCTCATGCAGAAATAACATTAACATTATAAAAAACTTGGGAAGTTTTAACTTTGCCGAAAGAATAGAACGTGATAAATATGTCTATGTTCGTACAAATGCAAGTAAACTCGATNGGGAAGTTTTAACTTTGCCGAAAGAATAGAACGTGATAAATATGTCTATGTTCGTACAAATGCAAGTAAACTCGATACAATATTTTTGCAACATTAACATCACATTCGTATTTTCTATAAAATAAAATGTTAAATACACAAACTTACTCTTTGTAATCAGTTATTACTGTATATCCTGAAAATGTGTTGTATGAAAATCTGTGGATGATTACTTCTCAAAACCATGTTTGTCTGCCCTTAATACGAAATTATTAATTTTGCAGAATCATTCATGATTCCCAAAACCAACCAACTTGAATCGGGAACATAAATCATTGCTGTGCTTCAATGGCGGATCAGGCTATGTTACAAAGCAGTATCCTGNTGCTTCAATGGCGGATCAGGCTATGTTACAAAGCAGTATCCTGATATTTTGTTTCACAAAGACACACTGAAAAGGCATCTACAATCAACTATACCTAACAAAAGCAAATACAAAAATAATTAATTAATAACTTTTTGTGAAATATTAAGATTATGCCAGAAACCAGCACATTTACAAGATGCACACACAGTTCACGCTCTTCTTAAGTCACGAGCTTACGCACAGTTTCTCTGCTGTTGCTTTATGCGGGGACGAGAAATGGAAAGCTAGGCCACTTATTCTGTGGCCAAGCAAGGCGAATAGCAAGGCAGAACACAAGATTGATTAGGTTGGGTGTACGCGCAGCTCTCTTTGTTGCCAGAGGGAGGGCAAGCCATCCGCCTTCCCTTCCCCTCATCAGTCACCATGGCAAGGTCGGGACATGGCGACAGCCGTGTTTAGGCTTATTTTGGCAACAAGGGGAGGGTTTATTTTCATGTATGGTATAATTTCTCTCGAAAGACTTCAATATATTAAATTAATTAATATTTCGTTACAACATGTTATTTTCACTTTAGACACAATTGAACATGTGACACAATTTCTGACTTTTTAGGGTTCAAAGTCAATAAAAATAAGTCAAATTTAATCATACAAGTGCTTCGATCTTACAAGTCAGTTCACTGGAACCATTTAACTGTAAGTGGATTCCCTATCTACCATTCAGGGGACTGCCAAAAAATTTCCATACATGCAGGATTTCAGTAGATGAGGGTTCTGAGATAAACTTCAATAAAATACAAATTCTGACCTTATTAGACTTAATGTTGAGTATAATGAGAACTGTACATTATCTGTGGGGGGAGGGGGGAAGTATTAATGTATTAGAAAAGAATGTATCACTGTAAGTAATACATTTAAAAAAATTTCACCTAAACTCATTTAAATAAAAATAAAACATCACAAAATACAGTATACAATATATTGTAATCCACCGAATACAAACCAACCCAAAATTTTTCAAACCCTCTGAAAATGAAAATAATGCAACACACAATGCAAGCCAAATTTTGAATATCCCATACGCACTTGATTAGCTGAGTGTGCGCGGAGTGGTTATCGATTGGCAGTGTGTTCACGGCGTGCAACAAGAAAAAGGCATAGCTTCAGCAGCATGAGGAGTGAAACAATCTACCATACGTGTGCACCATATGTGCACACGTATATGTCACACCATATGTGTGCCCGCCAGAGGGCGGGCACAGGTCACGCTGGTTGCTAGGCACCTTAGCTCCTTCCCCACCAACCGTGTATAGGGAGGACACAAGCTCTTCTGAGCACTACCGAGGACAGTCAAAGCTTACGCAATACAAGCTGCATTATCTACATCAATCTACACTTACACTGGCGATGTCGTGCTCGCGTGGCAAACGCATAGTTAAAAGTAATTGATATGTCACGTAAAACGTGTGATTTTGAGGCAGAAATGAATTTAATAAGGCAATTAAAATTTATTTCTTTAGAGTCTTCAATAATTAATTTTTCAAAACCACACCTTAAGATTTTCTTGCACACTTACACCTGACGCGAGTTAGGTGTGTTCGGGTGTGGTGCTTATGCATTATTAGACGACAAAAGGTATTGAATAGACCTTTCCAGGATATCAGAATATTCAAAAGAAGCGAGTATATCAAAATAAATTAATATAAATCCTCCAAAAACGAACTTTATGCTTGGTAATACAAGTCGCTCGATGTTCAAACAATTTTTGGAGACAAGGGGAGGTTAGGTATAAGCTCCTGGGCATATAATTTTATTCGTGAGGATGCTGTCCATTGATTAAAATTTCTATTCCATTTTAAAATCATGTTGATTTTATGCCAGATATAATTAAACGCCAACTTTACGGGAAAAAATACCTTTAATAACAAAAAAAAAATCAACTTTGCAAAAAAAATTCATTGTTCCTTGATAAAATGTATTGTGTTACATTTTCAGGCAAAACCTTTTGCTTTGAAATACGGGTGACGATAGGTGCAACTATTTTGAGCAGCGGATAATCTTGATAAAATTTCTACGTTAGCCGGCGTGCAAAGTTGTGGAAGCAAGCGTGCGGCCAANGTGCAACTATTTTGAGCAGCGGATAATCTTGATAAAATTTCTACGTTAGCCGGCGTGCAAAGTTGTGGAAGCAAGCACATGGCAGAGAGACAGAGAGGATGCAGCTTTTTTTTGCTAGACAACAGTTTCCCCTCTCGATGGTTTGTAAGGGAAGGAAGAAAGATGCATGGCTGAGAGAGAGAAGGAAAGAGGAGAGAGAGGATGCAAGGAAACCAAGCTGGTTGCTAGGTAACTGCTTCCCCTCACAACAGGAACAGGCGTGTAAGGGGAGGTAGTAGCATGCGAGTCCATCAGCTCAACTTGATAGCGCCACGCCGCAGAGATAATAAATGGCTGCACGTTTAATGTATTTCACATCCAATTAGACGTTTGCAGGAACAACCAGCTTAAAAATGATTGTTGCGAAAAAACTTAGGTGACGGGACCGGAATATATTTTGATTGACGATACACCGGATAAACAATAAAAGCGGGAAATGTTATCATTATTTATACAGAAATTTTGTTGGGACCGCTGAGAATTAACTGTGGATATGGGTTATTGCTACATGTGTTTTTAGTACATCGAAAGTCCACTGTTTAACAAATATGACGTGTAGTTTTTCAGCTAAAACTGTGCAAAAACTGCATATGTAATTTATAATGCAATTTTTGCATATAGGAGGTGAGGGTAGGTCAGAATCAGTACAAATCCAAACAACCTTCTGAAGTACCGACCATTTTCTAGAGAACAGTAAATGATCGTAATTTTGAGTCGTTATATTATTTTAAACAGCATTAAATGTAGATTTTCTAACGATTAAAATAAAACTATAAATTTTTCTGATCAAAAAATGTACTCGCTCCTCTTAAACATGGCACACCACACCTTCAGCAGAAATATGTATTGATAGGGTTCACTTGCCATTGTTTTTCTTACATAATTATCATTTTAAATTGTGTATAAAAACTAATAACAAAAACTTTTAATGTGGCCTGCTTGTCTGCTCGCCCGGTGGCATGCTGACAGACCAGCTTGAAAGCTACACTCTTATTCCACTCCTGTAACTGTTTTCTGTTTTTTTCTATCAGCATCATGTGGCTGGCATCACCGTTCCTTCCCTACCAACAATAGTCATTCACTAGTCTGTGGGATGGTAAACGCAGCGCTGTGAATCGCAAAACCAGGAAATGGATTATTCTTACTAGTAGAGTCCCAAAATTTTTTTCTTGATAAACCTTGACTATAAGAGAGGGAGGAAGTTGTGAGGGGCAGGCATTATACCAGTGTACACAGGTAACACATTTACATTTATGGTGCAGACTCGATTTTAACTCGAAAATTTTGTACTTAACTTAACTCGACTCAAGTTTCATACAATTTGACTCGACTCAAGTTTCATACAATTTGACTCGACTCGACTAGACTAACAAAAATGACAACCAGTTTCTAGCACAAGCTTGTATGATTTACAACATATTATAATATTTACCCAAATACAGGAACATCCTCGAAAATAGGATAACCCTCACATTTACACTTTGATTTAATGATACATTAAAATTTTGAAATGATTTCTATCTTGGCATTTGCAGTGATACCCAATAACAAAAAATTAAAAGAAATATTTTTTTCAGTGAAGCAAAACTTTGAAATTGAAGAGGGAATTATAAATCTCTCAGTCACACTTTTTGTTGTTCACCTTTACAGGCTTTTTCTGCCAGGTGAAATTCTTTCAACCTTCTAAAGATTTCCTTAAAATTGGCTTTTCTGCAAGGAAACAAATACCGTATATCAAGTTTACAAAAGTTAGCATCACTTGCTTGTACTACTACTATTACTGAAGCACAAGTAGTGACCAAATTTTTTTAGTTTGAGAAAATAGTGCTCATCTTTGATTTTTGGAGTGAAGCATAGTCTCATATTCAGATAATTACAATATCTGACACAGGAGCAGATCCGGAGAATGGTCACAGAGGACAAGACACCCCCTTCCCCTTCAATCCAACCAAAACCCCTCATATTGACATAAACCTGACTTGTGAATGTTCTCAAATTGAAATTAAATACATATTATTAGAATTGTTTAAAATACTGATTTTATTTCATTAATTCAATATTGTTTCCTAAAATTATGATGCAACAATGCCCCCCTTCTATGCCTTCAATTGAAAGTCTAGACATACACCTGCACAATAGGAAAATGACACCCCCCAAACCAAAAGTCTAGATCTCCTCGTCTGACAAAAAAAAAATTCCTTGTACATAATTTAACTTACGGAATTCCAGATATTTTCTAATAACAACTTACAGAACTCCCTATAATGTACACTTACTGGAAGAATGTGACATTCCTGGCCTTGTAAGCCCTCACTACAGCCACGTAATGGGATGAGGCGAGCAGCTCCGCAGCCTGTCTCGTTACGTCTACCAGGTCATGCTGGAAGGTAGCAGCACTACCTAGAGAGGCTGATGCATTCAGCATCTCCGACCAGGCATCTGCCACATCCAATATGTTGTACCACGCCTGCCACACAAGTCCAGCAATCACTACAACTGATCAGCCGCAGTCATTACAACAACATATAAACTGGTGCACGAACATATGTATTATCTCAGTATAGAATGTAATAATGCTTCTTCTGCAACCAAGAAATAAAACACATGTAAGGTACCTATTTAAAAAAAATTACTGAGGGAGATCTAATGGTAGTGTGATGTGAATCCCAATATATTTTTTATCTGTTATGAACTACACCACATGGGTTCTGAGGAAAGAGTAAACATAAGTAAAAAAGAATGCTTGGGTTATTAACTGGTATGCCAGCTATCTTTATTACAGAGAAACAAGGTTAAGGATTAGGTTGGGTAAGAGGTGAGGTATTGTAAAAAGAACACTTTGGCTTTCACAGGCCTTTGTGATGCTGGCTACCAAGTGGTGAGAGGAGATTTCTTTCAGTTAAGATCAAAATGTATGGGCTCTATTACATATGTAAATTGTTTACCATGTTGTTGGTACATCACCACCTAGGAAGGTGAGCCTGTAGTCTGTGTAATGTTTTGAATAATTTATGTGGTACTACCTGCATCCTGATATAAATAATGGTGACTAGCTGTAATGAAACATTTTTTGGAGGCTCAAAATATCTCAGCAGTAGAATATCACCTTAGAGTGGCCTATAAACTATCTTACATCATTCTCTTTTTGTGTACTTTAGACGCTCACTGTATTAAGTACTTTGTACTCCTTACTTCTGACATCTTCCCCTTATGGGAATCAGACCCCGTAATTTTGGATTTTCACTATTTCTGCCACAAGTTCCATTTAAGAACGTTCCCCAACAAAATTCTTCTCATGACATGGCATAAATAATAGTTTCTAAGGCTTTATGAAACTATTACAACTCTACCATGTTTATTAATTTCTGACTAGTGACTACAGGCAAGAACTAAGTACATTTTTGTTGCCTGCCTTTACAGAAATGATACTTGCAACAGTAGTCTAGCAATAGCAATACATGTTTCAAAACGTGTGCAAAGCAATGCCCTATGACTTGTCAATGCCCAAAATAAAATATAAAATCTGTGTTGCAAGTTATAGCAAAAATTCCGTAAATCCAAGATGGCGGGGACTGATCCCCCTTAAGTTCATGTTCATTCCCACACATGTAGAGTTTACAGTCACTCTACTTACACGATGGATTGTTCCGAGCCATAATAAGGATGTTGTCAAGTGCGTAAAAATAAAACACGTTAGTTGTAAACTCACCACTACAGATAAAGAAATTTATTACTTGCTCTGGCAACAAGTTTTCACATTATTGGGAGCAACATGATGGACTTCCCCGAGTGAGCTAAAAACAACTTGGGATGAGATCGGCACTCATAAATTATGCCAGTCATTCCAGGTTTCCGGCTTGAAGTATCGCACATCAGCCTCCTTACCACGAATGTTCGGTAAGTGGCAGCAGTAATGTGACCTGCATTCCAAAAACAAGAAAAATGAATGTGTGGTGGTTGGCAACACCAGGCATTGATGTGGCATTCCCCACACTAATAAACACTTTCACATCAACCCCACTTGTCACTTTGAATTTTCTTGAGCTGTTTTTAGAACTGCATTATTTCATTTTGTGTTTTGAATAATAACATGCTAATGATATTCGTTCACATCTTTAAGCTATTTACCAGCCAAATTCAGCTTTTTTTTCCTGGAAAAAACTTCACTTGACAGATAAAGACAAATGCAGCACTCAGTTTGATTGTGTTTGGGTAACCTCGTCCTAAAGCTAAAACTCTCCTGCCTGTTGAAGACACCCCCAAGAACAGGTAGGGTGTCAACTTATGGCAGTTAAAAAGTGAAGAAATAATTAAGAACTCAGAATCAATTTTTACAAAACAACACCAAACCAAGAACAAAAAGAATGATGGAACCAACCCATCTCTAGCATAAAGAATCTGCAGATGCATTTGCAACTGCTGTGACCAACTTGCCATACTTCCTACGAGTCATCCATTGCAACCACTACAGTACAAAAAACTGTAACTTACGTGTCAAATTCTGTCTAAAATACATCACAGAATCCATCATCCTGGCATTAAACCAAATATAACTCAATACCAGAATTGACATATTTGTAACACATTCTGTCAGTGTAATATTACTATCCTCAATAATCACAGTAGACTCAGGACTACATAAGACATAAAATACTACAATTCTATGCACTAACCTAACAGAACGAAGAAGTGGTACATACATATGGCTGTAGGCGTAAGGAAGGCCGCACATTGATGATGTACTTCCCACGCATATTGCCCAATCCTGTGAAGTTATACACGCTTGACTGAAACAAACACACAATTAAAATTACAGACATACTTGTAATATTTCAGTTGATTCAAATATGTATGAATCAGTTCAGCTTTTCTAAAGTTTTTTACTACCTCATTTTTTTTCCAACAAATTCCATTAATATAATTCATTTCTTCTCAAACAAATTAAAATAATATTGCCAGTTGATCTCTTACAATAAAAAATCAATTAATATGATTCATTTCTTCTCAAACAAATTAAAATAATCAATATTACTCATTCATCTTCTTACAATAAAAAATCAAATGATATCACTCATGTTCTATTTTGATAATTACAAAAATATCTTGCAGAAATTATAATTACTATTTAAATCATTTAAAACTTCTTAACATCATACAATCATGTTGTCACATGTCCTCTAATTGGATGTCGTCCGACCATGCATCTCTCCGCCACTCAGCAATGGCAAGATGAGAGACACTAGTATATGTTTTTCCGTGCATTTGTTTAATAAACATTGAATACACTTTATACCCTCTAGAGAATAAATGAAAAATAACAATGTAGTAAAAATAGTGATATTACTTGCAGTGTAGTTAGGACCTGTCAAATTTTGAATACTGATTATCATCTAGAAACAAATGAAATATACATGATCTCTATGACAATAAACTGTTAAAATAACCAAAGACTATACTGAATTTTGTGTAACTCCTATAATAAAACTGAATTCGGAAATATGTTAAATGAATTATATCTAATCATATCTAATTATCATATATGTGATTAACTGTAAATATAACCCTTTAAAATCCGCAGCGTCACATGTTGTTCNTAATCATATCTAATTATCATATATGTGATTAACTGTAAATATAACCCTTTAAAATCCGCAGCGTCACATGTTGTTCAAAATTACAGCTATACGTTCCCAACCACAATTTAGACATATTTACAGATGATATGAAAATTTTGCATCGGCAGTTATATTTTTAACATTACACTTTTACATTTCCTGAAAGAAATCCCACATGCCCTTATTTTACCAACTACGACTAGGACCCACACCATAAGACAGTGTTCTTGTTTCAAAATATTACAGCACTACTGCTACCGTGTATACTTTATAGCAGTTTGAAGAACTATGCATTGGATATGGATATGAATTTAACTTTACGTATGTCTGAATATATGACGAATAAATGAATAAATTAATGAATGAAGGGCAACCTCTGAAATAACAACCCCTCCCATGATTTTACTTTGGTCTGCCGCCGAAAAAAATGTATTCCTTCACAAATTATTGGACATTTAATTAAAAATAATCTTTGTATGTATATTTCTGCATTTAAATAAATGTTTACATGGCCAAATAATATGCAGTTCATAATATATAATATAATACATATCACATACATTCCATTTTTTTTTTTAATTATACAGTACTAATTTGTTAGTTTTGTAAAAATTATTACTACTCAAGCAAAAATAATGAAATCAAATATTTTAGTATGCAAAAGTACGATGCCACTCTCTTTATTTAAGAAGTAAAAACTGGTCTAAAATATAGTCTTATGTTTGGGTAAATTACACAAGCCAACAAAAAAATATTTTGTGAAAACTTTTTAAATAAATGCAGCTGAATCTTATGTATTTTCGGGTGCTAAAACCGAATCTGGCATCAGTTTTTGTATCACCCACAGTTCTCTCGCAATATGCATTTGTATTTTAAAATGTGATGTATGCGATTATATTTTTAAAAAAATTCATTACATACATTTTAAGTGTTTATTTTTTGGTATTTCCTTTCTCTGTTCTCTTTGAAGCTTCTNAAAATTCATTACATACATTTTAAGTGTTTATTTTTTGGTATTTCCTTTCTCTGTTCTCTTTGAAGCTTCTTATGTAGCTTTTTCTCCGATGTAATGCATTTTGTTGTTCTCGGTGAAGTGACCAGCATTAATCACCCATCATGCTGACATTCCACCATCCGTGGTAACGTTTCTCCATCACTTTGATGTCCTGGTGAAACCGCTCCTCCTGCTCTTCACGCCCATCACCCAAGTTGTCAGGGAAAAAATTAAGATGGTTGTGTAAGAAGTGGACTTTAAGGCTCATCAGGCATCCCAAATTCTTGAACTTGTCTATCATATTAGCTACGGTAAGCTTATAGTTTGGGTCTTTAACATTGCCCAAAAACTTAGTGACAACTTGCTTAAATGATATCCAAGCCTCCTTTTCCTTTGTAGTCATTTTTTGTTTCAAAGTTGGAATTGAACATCATTTTACAAATGTCAGGTCCAACGAAAACTCTTTCTTTCAGTTTGGCTCCTGATAAATGAAGAAAATTTTCACATAAATACTTAAAACATTCAACATCTTTAGGCAAGGCTTTTACAAACCATTTCATTAAACCTAATTTAATGTGAAGAGGTGGTAGAAGAATTTTTTTTGGATCTATTAAAGTTATATGCAAAATGTTCTTCCTTCTAGGTGTTAAGGTTTTTCTTGCAAGCCAATGTTTTGTGGACCAGTGTCGATCCCTTGCTCTGCTGTCCCACTTACATATAAAACATGGAAATTTAGTAAATCCCTTTTGTTTGCCTAGGAGCATACAAATAACTTTCAAATCTCCACACATCATCCAATCGTGAGCAGGATAGTTAATTTCATTTAAAATAATGTCTAGATTTTCGTAAGTTTCCTTCATGTGGACTGAATGAGCCACAGGTAGTGAAGCATAAGTATTACCATTGTGCAAAAGAACAGCTTTTAAGCTAGTTTTTGATGAGTCTATAAAAAAACCTCCATTCTTCATTGTTGTACTCAATTCCAAATTCATTCATTATACCACCAATATCATGGCAGTACACCAAATCCCATTCTTGCTTAAAAAACTTAGCGAACTGTTGATCTCTTGTTCTATATTGGTAAACAGATGCTCCAGGTGCCAACAAATGTTTTTCTTTTAGCCTAGAGCCAAGCAATTCAGCTTTCTCTTTAGTCAAACCCAAATCTCTTACCAAATTGTTTAAATCAGCCTGTGTAAACAACCGAGGTTCTAAATTTTCTGGAGAACATTGGAACTCATCATCATCATCATCATCATCATCATCCGGTTTACCTTCATCAGATTCAGGTTCACTGGACTGATCAAGTAAAACGTCATCAATAGCCTGTGGTGGCTCAGGGACAGGAAGTCCCGGACCATGACTGACTGGCCGAATAGCTGAAGGGTAGACAATTGCTTTCTTATTTTTGGAGTTATATCCAGTAACATCAATGCTACAAAAATAACAATTGTCAGAATTATTTTTTCGTTCTCTCCATATCATGGGTACTGCAAATCTAAAAGCTGTCTTCTTTTTTTGAACATTTTCTAAGGTCTTCAACACAAACATAGCATGCATTGTGTGGGGCCCAAGGTGTTTCTTGATCACAGAGTTTTATTCCAAAATATACCAAGTACACTTTTTTTAACAAACTCTGTAATGTTTCTTTGATGTTTTTTAATTACAAACTCACCACATATATAACAAAAACTGCGAGGGAAGTTTTTACAACCACAGTTAGCCATACTTAGAGCACATGGGCAAAAAGCTGAAAAGTGAGGTTGTGTTGACTGAAAGAAAACAAACAGTCGTACCACCACTGTCAACATAATTTCATTTAGATTTACTGTATGTTTTAGTATATTAATAATGTATATCAAGTATATAAAAAATATATAAATAAAGTACATAAAAATGCACTGATATTAGATAAAAAATGAATTTCTCACATTTTGTTTATTCAAATGTGAAAAAATGGTGGATGTTATTGACTTTTTTTATTATTATTTTTGGTCTCAGCACACCAAAAAACATAAAAATCTGGCAAAATCATTAAAAAAGTTTTTTTTATTGTTGGCCTATGTTATCATTCACAATAAACAATGTAAGAACAAATATTCTTAAAATATCAGTAAGAACCATGAACAAAACAATAAAACATACATGACATAATCTGAATGATAAATGATATCACCTTTAACAGCTCCCAAGCAACACTAGCATGAATATTCTTTTCCCCATACCGCCTAGTAGCATACAGTGCAATCCTGCAAATCAGAAAGAATTTGTCACAATTACAAGTGTGAAACAACTCCACACTGTTGCCATAAAAGTACTCTATTTTCTACGTGTATGAATCACCTTAGTAACCGCTATCAGAAAAGTGGCCAGTCCTATGCAGATAAAAATAGTTTGGATTTTACTGTCTCAACTAGTGTATAACACCCACCCCTATGCAATTCCCTCCTCTTTTTTTTTTATTATGGTCTTCCAGAAAAAATTTGAGACCAGTTTATATTGGTAACAATAGTCCCTTGCCTAATTGTGTTTACAAAGCGCTTCCTTTTACCTCCACTGATGAGCCCATGACTATGCCATGGGATTGTGATGTCAGCTAACTGGCATTGATAGAAACAAAGCAGATAACTGTTATGGGGGTGGAGTGGGAGTGTGACTTTCAGGTTGGTCTGCTAGCACGTGGCCAAGCTCGCAAGTGAGCAGTCCACATTTGAAGTATTATTTACAGTTATTCATGTTTTTCATAGGCAAGCAACTTTATAAAGCATAATCACATTAGAAAAAATGATGGCAAGTTTACCATAGTTAAGCATATTTATGCTGGAGGTGTGACTTACCATGAGAAAAGTGGCTTTTTATGTTTGAATATCTCATCCAGTTATATGTATCTGTGTCACACTCACACCGCACAAGCTGACATCGACAGCTTCCACAACAGCCTGGCACAGCAATTTGCTGGCAAGTAAAATGGCCTAAGTCATAAATATAATGTTCATCCTGTATACAAGTTAACTTTTTTAAAAAATAACAGAATTTATTTAGAGTAAATATTGTTACCCAATATGAATATGTATAACAAAGTTAAGGTCAATATAGGATCTCCATGATTATAGTGAACCTCAAACCACAAGAGTATCAGTTTTGTTCCACTGGGATAATACAAATGGCATCAATTAAACTGTAATTACAAAAATAGCAAGGCATCTTAGTACAGCATAGTACATAGCGGTGCTACAGCTTACCACCGCAAACATGTAACAGAAGCACTGTAAATATAGCATGCTTAGTTGGTTGTTGTCGTCATTCACCCGATCTAGCCTCGCCACAGCCGCAGTCCCCTCCTAAGAAGAGCTGTTACGCCGCACATGCTACAGTACGCCTTGAAACCCAGGGTTGGCTAAGCCCAGCTGATACATTCTGCTGCGCCGCAACCCGCTTCACACCACGATGCCACACTCTACCCCTCCGGCCTTCGGTCGCATGAGGAAGCAGCCGCCAGCTTCAGCCACCTTCGGCCATCTCCACCGGTTCACCACCACTGTCTCTCTCCGCGACCTCTCTCAACCCTCAACACCCCCAGCACTGGCCCTGTATGCCACGTATAAATAAAGCTCACAGTCCACAGTTCGAGGCTGTCTCGCGTCACTTCAGTTGCACGATATTGCTATGCCCGAGCGCACACCGAACTGGCTGTCTCGCGTCAGTTCAGTTGTACAACGTTACTCTGCCCGAGCGCCTACCAACATCATGTCATCCTTCGCAGTACGTCACTTTGCCCGAGAACCAACCGACCTGTTCAAGTCGTCACTGCTGTATGCAGCCTTTGCCAAGTGTCTCACTCTGCACGACACCGCCATGCTGCCCGTCAACACACCGAAGCTGCAGCACTTCTAGCCCTCACCCCCCGCGTTGCAGTGTCTACCGAGACTAGGGAACATAACGGTTGGCAACCTAGGATTGGCCTTTCAGGCCCTAGTCAAGGTGCAGGCTGGTTTATGTGTGTTTACTGACCAGTCAATAAAATGGCATAATACAAACTTGGTTGCATTGTCACTCCTAGCACTCTACCTTTTCTTTACCTTGTCCCTGCTGTCTCCTGCTTCGTNTGACCAGCCAATAAAATGGCATAATACAAACTTGGTTGCATTGTCACTCCTAGCACTCTACCTTTTCTTTACCTTGCCCCTGCTGTCTCCTGCTTCATCACTATACCCTTTAAAATTCTTGCAGGAGTAGTCATGAGCCGGAACCCTCATTCCCTACCTCAGTCCACTGAAGCACTGTCTCGACGTGGAGCTTAGGAAGCCAGTCTTCCTGAGTAACACCAGAGCAGTTACTACTTTGGACTATCACCCCCTCCAGTACGTGCAAGGGGTCCGCCAGCGATGTCCCACTCGCCAGGTTACTTGCTGGAAAACTATAGGCCAACCCCCGACAAGGAGCCTTGTTTCTTCATGATACTTGGGTCCACCAGCGACGTCCCGCTCGCCAAGTAGCTAAGAGAATGGACGCCCTGAATCTGATACTGTTATCTTCTGTTTAAAACTTTGGTCCGCTAGTGACGTCCTATTCCCCAAGGCACTACACTGAAGGCCAGTAGACCAGGCTGCCTACCTCATTAGACAGTCTCTACCTATTTTTGTCCGGCAGAACATCCTCTATCCACCTCTCTGTACTGTCACCCCTCTTATGCCTCATCATAGTGCTGGGCAGGGGAATGCCGCCATGCAGGGGCTAGCCCTGGTTGGAGTCCTGGGGAGTTCACATCCAGGTGTGAACCGGGTGTACTACTGGAAAAAAGGAAGAAGCTGCTTGCCAGAAAGGATCAGCCACCAGCACATCCAGGTTGTCACAGAGCCTCATCTGGCACCTGGCACGTGCCATGTCTCCATTGCTGCCGATGCCACAGAAGAAACCACCCACCTTCACCAAGTCTGCCAGTGTTGACAAGGTGGTCAAGCAACTCAATATCACACATGGATACACACCGACACGTGTGCCTACACGTCCAACACTTGCCAGTGCACCTCTCAAAGCCCAGCACACTGTAATAGAGGCTGCCAAATCCTCCACAGCAGGGTCCAAGAATGACCCCATCAGAGCGGCGACTCCTACTTCTCAGTCGTCCAGGGGAGAAGAGCCTTGATAATGCCCACCAACCGCCAGACCCAATAGGTAAGCATCAGGCTTGATGCATGATGCTTATTCTGACTATAACAAACATGACTTCGCCTCATCTGTACGCGCCTTCACGTCACTCCAGGCAGGGTTTGAACACTGAAACAACTTTCTATGAGTGCCTAGAAGTACGCCCCTTGTTGCAAGGACACCCACGGACACGTCAGCCAAGATTGTTTGCCCTGATGTCAGACGTCAAACCAACCCTCTGATGTGTGAAGGAAGCCGGCCCAGCGGCCAAGAGCACATTACAGAGTGACCTACTTCAGTCCCGAGCAGAGGGATGGTGTTAGAGAGTGCAGCTTCGCCCAGAGGCAGAGCTCATTACCGCCCGCACCCTCGCACCCCAAACGAGGCCGCGAGCAGGTAGAACATAAGGCCTTACACCACTGAGGAACGTCAGTTGTTCTCCAGCTCCAGCAGCTCGCTCTACCACCTTGTGGGCTGGGGCTCTCTGCTGACACCAACGTCTTCGCGACCTTCCAGAAGCTCTACCAGATCTTCACCAGCTACCCTAGAAGAAGTCTTCGAACCCCTTGAACTGCCAAACATCCTTCTGGTAACGGCAACCACACTACCCTTCTGGACAACGGCATTGAGTTATTAGGGACAGTTTTTGAAATAGCTACCTGGCTGCATCTGCTTTGTTCAGGTCAAATGCAGTTCCCCTTAACCTGGTTTACGTGGCTTACTTCCAGTCAGTTCTTGGTTAATTAAGAGGCAGTACAAGCCACCGTGTTTATTCCTCATGGAATAAATACGTTTTCTCTCAAACTTCTCCGTACTAGTTTCTAAGGGTGAATGATTTTATATTCTGTAGACGTCAGCCCGCCAGGGTAAAGCAAGAGACAGCGTCTTTGACAAACCCATTACCAAACTTAGAGTAGGACTGCAGGCTTTCTTAACCGGGTGCACGCACGTCATAAACACACCCAGTAGACAGCCACCTGTACTGTGCACCTGGTGCGCACTAAGGTAGAGACATAACTACTAGCAACACAATCCACAAGGCGGCTAGTCAGCCAGCCCAGCCTTCACTCCGTCCATCGCGCTGAACTGTCGCTAGAGGGAGTGCTAGACTGGTTCTGGAGGTCTGCCCACCTTTGGACCCACACCCAACGTCGTCGTCGGACTCTCAGAGTAAATCCACCTCTCCAACCACCACCCCTCATGTTGCCAGTTAGAGTAAACAGGTATGGCTCAGAATTAGGATTAGCTTGGCTTCGGCTATGGTTCTACACCTACCTAGGGACCATCGTCGCCTGCTTCCCCTTGAAGAGGCCGATACTTGTACCTACCTTTATGCCGTACACCCAGTGGAGTGGTACTAAGTAAACGGAAGCTGCAGCCTAGCCCCAACTGCACTTTGCAGCACAACCCCCCAGGAACGAGCTCAAACCACCCGCCAGCTAAAGAGACTTCACCTCCCAGCTCCCTCCCACTCCCTCTTTTAGTCCCCGATCAAGACAGCCGGGCGACCGCACCCGATCGTGACCGACTTCCGCCGAGACCGGCACGTTCCGCAAGGGATTGCTAATTCCTGGTTCCAGTGCCACCGGACCAGCAGCCCTCCCCGGACTCACCGCAGCACCGCCAGCCACAGCAGCCCCGCCCCTCC
>NQII01004163.1:197142-220492 GCA_002778355.1 Clitarchus hookeri
ATCAAGCAATTGGTGCTTGTGGTGTGTACCACATAATGTTCTTGCTTGGGAGGGGACTGCAGCTGTGGCAAGGCTAGAGCACGTTACAACGTTGCCCGTGGCATGTCAATCACCCTCCTTCTGTGAGCTGGAGCCATAGGCATGGAGGATGGGCTGCCTCTCGTAAGGTGACTGAATTCACCCTCACATAGACGTCTGGATCATTGGTGTTCTCTCATGGCAGATGCCTCCCTCATGCTAAACCCACGTGTTCAGTATAAGCAAAAATGGAGTCAAAAGACTAAAGGTCAAACTGACTGAAAACAACAACTTGAACTTCAAGGTTGGGATATGAAGGATCCATTCCCTAAACTTGGGTATGAAGCTGTGGTACAAAATTTGCTGAGGGCCTGGTTTCTTACAATCACCAAAATAAAGTTATAATATTCGAGGAAGTGGGATATAAAGTTGCAAAGTAATTTTACAGCCCCTTTGCAAAGTTNACCAAAATAAAGTTATAATATTCGAGGAAGTGGGATATAAAGTTGCAAAGTAATTTTACAGCCCCTTTGCAAAGTTAATGAAAATGAAATGATTCCACATACAATAGCTAAATACACTAACTGTGGTTAACTGCAGTCAATGACAGAGAAAAATTATTTCTCGTTGGTTGGCAACCCCTACTTACATCAAAATAAAAGCTGCTACGGGATAAGCAAATTCGACTGGAATATTTACATCAAAATTAAGGTGAAGCCATTTCTGCTGTTTCTCTTGCTGGCAAATGTTCATGGTATACATCTCTTTCTGATTTAGGGTTTTGAATATTTTCCCCAACTGGCCATTAACTTTGATTCTTTGTTTCAGTAACGTTTCTGTGCGTTTTTTTTTCTACGTCCACGTCAACAGAATAATAATTGTATACTGGCATGTTGAACTGTATTATTGTTCCTGTATTTATATTTTGATTCCACTGTTGTAATTTTTCCTGTTATTGTAATAAAACATTTATCAATCAACCTCTTTCTGATATACAATAAGGGCTCTGTTTCAGAAAACAATGGTTGGCACACATGCCTCAAATTTTAAGGAAAGAAATTAATACTAGCAAATGGTTATGTGGCCCGTAGGCTACAAAATGAAGTTATACAATGCAACACAAATGGTACACTGAATTACATAAAGATTACAGATTTGTATGTTACACATCATGATCAATTAATAAATAGCAAGACACTCATTACTACATAATTTGGATAGACGTAATGAAAATTCTGTTCTAAAGTCTGAACTGCTCTTTCAGCTAGCCCATTAGATTTTGGGCGATATGGGGAGCTTTTCACTACACTTTTACCACTAGCCCAACAAAAGGTATTAAATTATTCAGAAATAAATGGAGGGCCATTGTCAGACACTAGTGTGGATGGTATTCCAAAAGTGACAAAGCTTTCACGCAATTTTTCAAAAACACCAGCTCAGTAATTTTCTGCATTACCCATGCTTCTATCCACTTAGAAAAGTGATCACAAAGAATCAACATGGTTACACATTCATGTTGCAGAAAATCAATATGAATTCTTCCCCATACTTTAACCGTTTCTGGCTATACCATTGTGGGAATATCATTCCATACATTCAAAAACTCTGACAAGCTTCACATGTTTCCACTGTTCTTTGCGCATCATCCTCAATGTTTGGCCACCAAATCATAGAACGCGCTAACATTTTCATCCTTACTATGCCTGGATGCTCTGCATGTAGTACCTTACAAACTTCATGCTGCAACTTTGAAGGAATTACAACTCGATTACCCCACGTTAAACATCCCTCCTCACATGCAAGTTCAAAGCGCCTGCAAAAGAAAGGCTTCATATCGGTGTCATTGACATGATTAGGCCAACCTTATTTTTGGTAGTGCCAACAATTTGGACAATACTGAATCTTCATAGTAGCTTCTGTTATTACTTCGGAATCCACAGGGATGTCCAATGCCTCACTGAATGAGTACACTTTCATCTACACTACCCAGCATTGGTAAGCATGCCAGGGCATCAGCATTTGCCATCAAGGACCATTTCCTATATTCTATTACATAATTGTCTGCCAACAATATCACAGCCCAACGCTGTAATCTGGAGTTGGCTGAAATAGGAATTCCTTGATTATGTCCTCAAAAGCCTCTGTAATGGCTGATTGCCAGTCAACAATGTAGACTTTTGGTCATTTTGTCATATAAATATTTGTGAAAACATTTAACAGCAAAGATTATAGCCAAAGCCTCCCTATAAATTTGGGAATAGTTTTTTTCTGCTTTAGACTAGGTGCTGGATGCAAAGACAACTGGTTTTATCTCCCTATTTACCCTGTGACTCAAGATTGCGCATACACCATATGGTGAGGCATCACAAGTTACTACTATGGGCAGTGTCAGATCAAAATGTGCTAGCAACTGGTTGGATATGAGCATTTGTTTGAGCCAATCAAATGCTGCCTGACATTCCTGATTCTAGTNACAGGGATGTCCAATGCCTCACTGAATGAGTACACTTTCATCTACACTACCCAGCATTGGTAAGCATGCCAGGGCATCAGCATTTGCCATCAAGGACCATTTCCTATATTCTATTACATAATTGTCTGCCAACAATATCACAGCCCAACGCTGTAATCTGGAGTTGGCTGAAATAGGAATTCCTTGATTATGTCCTCAAAAGCCTCTGTAATGGCTGATTGCCAGTCAACAATGTAGACTTTTGGTCATTTTGTCATATAAATATTTGTGAAAACATTTAACAGCAAAGATTATAGCCAAAGCCTCCCTATAAATTTGGGAATAGTTTTTTTCTGCTTTAGACTAGGTGCTGGATGCAAAGACAACTGGTTTTATCTCCCTATTTACCCTGTGACTCAAGATTGCGCATACACTGTATGGTGAGGCATCACAAGTTACTACTATGGGCAGTGTGGGATCAAAATGTGTTAGCAACTGGTTGGATGTGAGCATTTGTTTGAACCAATCAAATGTTGCCTGACATTCCTGATTCTAATTCCACTTCCAGCTAGCTTTTGTGAAATCATAGATAGGTTTAATTTTCCTTGACAACATTGGGAAAAACTTATGATAGAATTGTACGAGCCCTTAAAATGATTTGATTCTTCTACATTTTTAGGAACTGCTACCTGCAATATTGCCTCCACCTTCTGAGAAGTAGGACGAACCCCATCCTTATCAACCTTATGCTCCAAATATTCTACTGACTTCTTAAAGAACTGACACTTTGACAAATTAACCATTATACCAAAGCTACTTATGCGCTCTAACACTTTCCTAAACTTTTGCTTGCAATCTTCATATGACTTGCCCACAATCAAGACATCATAAATTTAACACACCACACCCTCTAACCCTTGCAAGGCTCTGTTCATGGTAGACTAGAAGATTGCTGGTGTACTTGCCACATCACATGGTAGTAGAGTCCACTTGACGACACACATGAGGAGTGTTTATCATGAGGTACTTTCTGAATTCATGCCCCACCTCTAGCTACTGATCAGCATTACTGATGTCTAGCACTGTAAATACTGGTCCTCCTGCCAAATTTGCACGAATACATCTTCTAACTTAGGCAACATTCAAGACTTTGTTCAGCAATACCTTACAATCAACACAAATTTGAAAAAAACCCCCAACTTCTTAGGCATTATTAGAATCGGACTGGCCCATTCGCAATATTCCACTGTCACTATTTTTCCCAACTTCNCCCCAACTTCTTAGGCATTATTAGAATCGGACTGGCCCATTCGCAATATTCCACTGTCACTATTTTTCCCAACTTCTGCAATTCCCACAAATGATCTTTCGCTTGCACTGAATATGCTTTGTAAAATATAAGTGTCACATTTTCTTTCACCAAAAGGTGTGCCTGGAACTGTTTTATAGCACTTGTCTAGTTTTCTTCAACGATTTGTGGAAACGTTTCACGAAGTTCTTGTTCCCATGAGTCAGGCACACTAACCACACTGACACAGTTATTTTTAGTGGACCGTAAACTTCCTGCANAAGTTCTTGTTCCCATGAGTCAGGCACACTAACCACACTGACACAGTTATTTTTAGTGGACCGTAAACTTCCTGCGGCCTTGTCTTCCCCCATGCCTAAATATTTTCTCCAGTAAAGTAGTATTTTCTCCAAGAAGGTAGTATTACATCTAGCCTGTTAAGGGTGCAGTGGTTGGCACCCATGAGAGAGACAGNAGCCTTGCCTTCCCCCATGCCTAAATATTTTCTCCAGCAAAGTAGTATTTTCTCCAGTAAAGTAGTATTTTCTCCAGCAAGGTAGTATTTTCTCCAAGAAGGTAGTATTACATCTAGCCTGTTAAGGGTGCAGTGGTTGGCACCCATGAGAGAGACAGTAAGTATGTAGAAAGATGGTGTTAATGTGTGTAGATCCTTTGTATCATTCATAGCAAGATATCTAAATAAAGATGTAATATGGCGCAGTCGCCTGGAGGAGTTGGTCAGAAAAGTTCATAATAAAAACATGAATGTCAGTACTCAGCGGTAGAAGTGATAGCTGCTATGTACGTCAATACATAGCGGCCAAAGTATGACGTGGTGGGTGATACAGCACGGAACTTGTTTACAATGGCTGTAGGTAGGGGTGTTAAGTTGCCACCTAACTTGGACTTGCAAAGTAAGAATGCTTATGCGGATTGGAGGTTTTGGGAGTCTGAGTTTGAAGACTACTTAATAAGCACAGGTCAACACACTGCTAGTGACAAGTTTAAGATTTCCCTTTTATGGAATATAATGGGCAGTGCATCATCTCACATCCTGACGACCCTCACCATTCCTGATGAAGATCGCAACAATAATCTCAAAGTCAAAGAAGCTATCGAACAGCAAGTTAATGAGGTCTTTGAACTGTATGTCTTTACTCAGCGATGCCAAGAAGAAGGGGAAAGTTTGACACTTTCTTACTTCCCTATACCAGCTAGTCAAGAACTGTAATAATAACCAGAAATACGCTAAGAGTGCATAGACCAAGATTCTGCGCGATCAGATTGTTCATGGTGTCCAAGACAAGGCTGTCCAAGAAACCTTGTTGTGGATAGATAACCTTACTTTGGAAAAGGCGGAAGCAAATTGCAGAGCATATGAGCAGAGCAAACAACAGGTGCACCTTAACACAATAAAAGTAGTGAAAGCAAGTATGAAACAACTATGGTCAGTGAGGTTAAAAGAGTTTCCAATGAACAGAGACTAAGGTGAGTAAAAAACAGTGAAAGTAGGGGAGACTTCAAATCTGGGCGATGTCAGTCAGTTCATGGGCCCAAGGCATACCCAGCATATGGGAAGCAGCACTCAACTTGGTTCAGTGAGTCAACTCCATGGCCAGCGAAAGTGCTAAGGACAATTTTGTGCTGAAGAACAAGGATGTGTTCAGTGGTCTGGGCTGCTTTCCTCAATGTTATATTGTCATGAAAGTAGGAGCAGAACAAGTATGTTGGCCCCCCAGGAGGGTACTCCACGCTTTGCGAGCACCACTCAAAGCAGAGCTGGACAGGTTAGAGGAAAAGGAGGTTATTCATAAAGTTAAGGTGGTTGATGCACGGGCGTGGATCAGCAACCTTGTGGTTATTGAGAAACCCAATGGTAAACTCAGAGTGTATCTTGATCCAACCGATATACACATGGTTAAATGACAGTACCATATGGTTCCCAAACTAAGTGATCTTCAATGAAAAGTTGGCAGGAAAAAATATTTCTCTGTTTTTGNCACATGGTTAAACGACAGTACCATATGGTTCCCAAACTAAGTGATCTTCAATGAAAAGTTGGCAGGAAAAAATATTTCTCTGTTTTTGACTTACGGGAAGGATTCTATCAAACTGAACTAGGGGAAGAATCCTCCCTCAAATGTTGTTTCTCTAGCCCGTTTGGTATCTATCGGTATCTGAGTTTGCCTTATGGAATAGCCAGTGCATCGGAACTTGTAACGACGCAATAAATTAATTATTGGAATACGTGGTTCATTTTCTTTCATTTAACGGGGCATCGTAATATTTTATCTGTATTTGAAATTAAAGCAGTGGGAGTTAGTTATCATGGTAGTTTGTTTATCTGGCATCCGGTTGCCATTTCACGAAATCTTAGTTTTTGTTATGCGCCAGTATTAGTGATAGAAGCTTTCCGAACTGAGTCAACAGTTTGTGTTCTAGAAGGTTTTGATTATCTTTTACGACGACGCAGTTCAGCTAGCATGGGAAAGTAGTTGCCAACACTCGCTATGCCCTTATTTGGTCACGATTGGTGGTACTCTGAGGAGAGCGGGGTGATACGCACGCAGCAACAAATNGGTGGTACTCTGAGGAGAGCGGGGTGATACGCACGCAGCAACAAATGCGCTGTGTGTATATCGCCCACCAGCAGTCGACACTCAGTGCTCCAGCAGTAGACTCTCAGTGCTCAAACGGTAAAGNTTACGACGACGCAGTTCAGCTAGCATGGGAAAGTAGTTGCCAACACTCGCTATGCCCTTATTTGGTCACGATTGGCGGTACTCTGAGGAGAGCGGGGTGATACGCACGCAGCAACAAATACGCTGTGTGTATATCGCCCACCAGCAGTCGACACTCAGTGCTCCAGCAGTAGACTCTCAGTGCTCAAACGGTAAAGNCGCTGTGTGTATATCGCCCACCAGCAGTCGACACTCAGTGCTCCAGCAGTAGACTCTCAGTGCTCAAACGGTAAAGCATTCGATAACCGGCACTCGCCGAGGCCGCGTCGGGCATGGTGTATAACCCCCACACCGGGAAACTGGAACTTGCTTGTTTATTTCTCCACCGGTGTGGGAGTTCGCTGCCTCTGTTTTTCTTGCGAGGCAAGTTTTCAAGACGTAAATGAATAATTAAATGACTGTGTGCTCTCTGTTGGTTTCACCTGTAAACTGGTTCATACTCTGCAAACCTGATGATTGTATGTGAACTGTTTCATTGGAATGATAAATAAAAGTACAGAGTAATAAACAAACATTGGACTTTATTTATATTTATTGGCGCCTTTAAAGTTTCATGTTACTACCAACTGAGCTAACCGAGTTGTAACTTCCATTCGTCATACCCAGGCGTGCATCATTACAAATATGGCGCCTAACGCGAGGCTGCAACATTACAAACTCTTTCAGCATTTAGTTGAGAGCAACTTTGCAGACATACCTAACACAGTAATATACTTTGACAATTTACTCTGCAAGGGGGAAACTGAGGCCACACATGATAAAATGGTTCGCCAAGTTATGGAAAGGTCACAAGTCAAAAATTTAAAATTGAATGGGGATAAACTTTAGTACAAAGAGAATGAAGTTAAATACGTTGGCCATGTATTTTCTGCAGAAGGCATAAAAGTACATCCTGATAGAGCAACAACATTGACAAACCTAACACCCCCCTCCAATAAGAAAGAATTGCAACAGCTACTGTGGATTTTCAATTATGTCCGTAACTTCCTACCCCAAATGGTGACACTTAATCATCATTGTACAAATTGCTTAAAGAGGGAGTCAATTGGCAGTCACGTCAATGTTTTTGACACACTGAAACTTAAAAGTATCATCTGCACCTGTACTAGTACTGTTTGACCTTGAAAAACAAATCACCCTGCAATGTGATGCATCACAACGTGGGCTAGGTTGTGGTTTGTTACAGAAGTCCAGCACAGTAACAAACAGTTTACAGATGGTTACGACAGCCTCGCACTGCCTTACAGACAGTGAAAAGAATTATTCCCAATTAGAAAAAGAACTACTGGCCATATATTTTGCGACATCAAAGTTTCATGATTTCATCTATGGTCATATAGTAAATGTTCAAACTTATCACAAGCCATTAGTAGCGGTCATGAAGAAAAGCGTACAGAAAGTAGGGTCCCCTAGACTTCAACGCCTAAGGATCAACCTCCTAAAATATACCCTAAATGTGTATTATGTGCCAGGAAAATATTTACACTTGAGAGATGCGATGTCGCACATGCCCCTTCCTGAAACTGGGGAAGATCATGAAATTTTGGAAACTGTACACACTTTTAGTGCTCATTTGCCAATGAATGACACAACGAAAATTATATTTCAGAAGAAAACCAGTCAAGACCCACCCTCTCTCGAATATCTAAAATGCACCAGGAGGGTTGTCCAGCTGGCAATAAGCTGCTGCAGGAATATCAGGCATATTACAAAGTTAAAGTAATACTCACACCGAAGACAAGTAAGGTTGTACGAATATTCAAAAATTTGAATAGTTGTTAATATTATTTTACGAATTATTCATATTCGAACTTTGAATATCTCATGCCAAAATTGTGAATAATTTACATTCTCGTTTCGAGTGGTTGTAGAGCTGTGCCGACTCCAATTTGCTTCTGCCAAATTTGCTGATGTTGACAGAATCTGCCCTTCTGCCAATGTATGAATTGCAGATAATTTTCGGCCGATTTGACAAACATAAACATTGCCTTATANAGAATCTGCCCTTCTGCCAATGTATGAATTGCAGATAATTTTCGGCCGATTTGACAAACATAAACATTGCCTTATTCTACAGTATAAATAATCGAAGTCTTGCCTTTATGAACATTGAAAATTTTCCAATAACGAAGCACATCTGGAAAAACGAAAGCCTCAGTGGAAAATATGTTCAACTTCTGCTGTTTTTCAAACAAAGTTTGTAGTTTTTGTCACAAGTTCCACCCTGTTGGGATAACAATATACCAGCTTAACATTGACGAGGGTCAGAATGAAGTAGCAATGGGAGAGAGGGATATTTTTCACAGCCACATGCACCCATCCACACCAGCAAACCAGATAATGAAGTCTGGATGATTGTCAAGTCTGTATGCATTGCTTATCAACATGTAACGGTTTTTTATTTTTGTCCCATGAAAAAATATCCATAGAGGTTACAATATATTTCAGTATGACTTAGGTTTATGTTCAAATTTTTTTATTATGTTTTTTAGTTACAAAAATCTTTCCCACAGTTATTCAGATTATCAAGTACTCTGCATATGTAAATANAGGTTTATGTTAAAATTTTTTTATTATGTTTTTTAGTTACAAAAATCTTTCCCACAGTTATTCAGATTATCAAGTACTCTGCATATGTANTTAGGTTTATGTTCAAATTTTTTTATTATGTTTTTTAGTTACAAAAATCTTTCCCACAGTTATTCAGATTATCAAGTACTCTGCATATGTAAATAGGTATATCAGTTTTGTATATTATTCCAAGAAGTGTACATGTGAAGTTTACTCTATATAGTGAACATAGAAAGTGTTCCCTTCAGATTCATTATAAAAAGGGTTCTATTGTATTTACAAGTATATTTCTAACATTTTCATGTTAAAAATTAATTCTGCGACATGCATTTATTTTGAATCTCCTGTTCGTAAACAAATATTTTATACCAACCCAAATGTGTAGCAAAGCACCCAAGCACAAATCATCAATTAACCTACATTTTGTTTTTTTAAATAACTAGGTTTTCAGAGTAGATATTTTGCAAGTAACATTAATATTGTTTATTGCAAAACCATTGCATATATATATAACAATCCACCATTTTTCTTTCAAGCATATCACTTGACTTGTCAACATAAACCAAATGTGTAAACAACCTTACGCATGCTTGCTGTTTACTGTGTTGACAATTAGGCATTTATATGAGCATAAACCAAAATTTTTTTTGTCTTTACTTGAACTGTCATGGTTTGTTGTATTACTCTATTTACTTTTTGGACACGGTAAACTGAAATAAGTTAATAATTGGTTTTAATTGTGCTGCACTTCACCAATACCATTGTTTGAGAGTTACAGTAACCTAAATTCAACTGAAATGTAAGCAAAAAACTTTTTCATACATTGGCAGCACATCAGTGAATCAGCATTACAGACTCGCCAAATCGGCACAATTTTTTGAATCAGCACCACTCTAGTTATTTGCTTGACTTTTTATTCCTACTCATTTGAAGATGTTCATTTTTAATTTTATTCCATAGTTATTAGACTTGGACTGTTACTGATCATGAAAACTAGTTGTATTTATGAATGTTTGCCATTTCATTAGGCAGCAAATCAACAATCACTAGATCCCAGCGGTGGTATGATATAGAATAACTTGTTAAGAAATGTGATAAAAACCAGACTTATTACGAAAAACCAGTACACAAACACTCACACATTTATTTTCACTATAGTATTTACACAAAAAGGACATATTTCTTCTTTATTGTTTGCAGCTGAAGAAATTGGCATTTCGGCCTAAACTTTACGTTACCATGGTTGTGCACTACCATCGCTTTTATTCATATACCACATCGCCCCGTATGAAGAGCACATAAACTTTTCTTGGTAATTCCGGGGAAATCATAGTGTTTTATTGCTGCAAATACATTCAAAAGTATACAGTTTCAGTACATTGACAAGAGCATAAGACAGCGATGCAGTGGACACGAAGAATGCCAACATGGCATCGCATCATAACTGTGGTGGAACGTGAACTAACAGCACTAGTAGTAATGCAAGCCAGTTCCAAGAGTTTGCAATGAAACGTTTGCATTTAAAAAGAGTTTCATCTACTATAATTTAAGTTACACTAAAACAAATTCTGATACAGAATCATGACCACGGTAGCAAGAAATTGCAAACACATGCAAACAGTTTGCATTACGTTAGCAAATAGTATTGCAACTGCAAGCACCAAACTTCAGCATTTGCAGAATCTACTACCAATTCAACCAAAAAGATACTACGCCTATTTAAACTTATGGCTTCACCCACTACGCAAACCATGATGATCACTGAATATAAAACAGTAGGACTGCTGAAAATAAAACTGCAACACCAAGAAAATTAATTCCTTTCCCGATAAAGTGTTTGTTTGTATTGCAAAGAACTTTGGGATATTTTATGACGATCAAAATGTATCTATTCTTCCCTACGGTGATAATGCATGTACAAATTATCATATTTAATGTCTCATATCTTCATTCACTAATAGTTTTATTATATTTATATATATAAATATGCATTATTTATTAATGGTTACATTTTGCAGCATACTTTTTAGCAGAATACAATCTTGTGAAAATTGTATACTGCACTTGAAGAAGCAAGTATTATTTTGTGGGTAACTTTTGTCATGTCAGAAGTGGAGGGGGGGGGGGCGCGATAAGAACGAGCAACAAATACTCCGTGTGCCTATCGCCTGAAAACGGTGAAGGACCGGGAGTAGGCAATCAGCGCTCAAAGGGTACGCGTCGGGCGTGGCAAGTATCCACCACACCGGCAAACGTTATACTACTACATTATTTCCGCCGGTGTGGGAGGTTGCTAGTTCCTCTTGAGAGGCCAGTTTGCAAATGGGAGATAACTAATTAAACTACTGTGGCGCTGTTATCTCTTTGCTTGTTTGTCTGTGAAACCTGTTCATACTCTGCATACCTAAAGATTGTATGTGAACTGTTTCATTTGATTGATAAATAAAAGTACAGAGTAATCAAACCGGAACTTGACTTTATTTGTTTGGCGCCTTTAAAGTTTCATGTTGCTACCAATCGAGCTAACTGAGTCGTAATTTCCATTCTTCAATGCTGACGGTGGAACGTTACAAACATGACGGCCCATATGTGGGGCAACGTTACAATAAGTTGAAGGATTTCTATGATAGGTCAGCCCAGAAGAAAGAGGCTATATTTCGGGAAGGTGACAGGGTAGTCACCAAAACTGAAAATGAGAAAGTCTGGGAACCAGGTGTTATCGTGGCAAAACACAGTCAACCAAGGTCTTACTTGGTCAGGAAAGACAGGAGGGGAGGGGTAGCCTGACACAATACGAGTCATCTACGACCCTCTCATTTCAAAGCAAAAGAACTGGCCAGACAGACAGTGTACCAGAACAAGAGGAAACTGAAGCGGGACGATCAAATTCTACAGTACCAAGCAGATGGAATAGTGTGGAAAACGATAAGGCAGGCTTCAAGAGTTTTGAGGACAGTGAAAGTGTCGAAGAAATGTGCATTCTGATACAGAAGACTTTAAAGGGTTTACAGGGTGTGAAACTAAGGCCACAATACCAACTGCAAATGGTGGTGGAAGCAAAGGACATTATGTGACCAGAAGTGGTCGCAGAGTAAAAGTGAAACAGTTGTATGAGCCAGTATAGGAGGGTAAGATGTACAGTGGAAAGGGAAGGCGTTAAGGGTGCAGTGGTTGGCACCCATGAGAGAAACAGTATGTAGAAAGATGGCATCAATATGTGTAGATCATTTGTATAATTCATAGCAAGATATCTAAATAAAGATGTAACATAGCCAGTCATTGTCTAGGAGAGGTGCTGTTTGTCGACGAGACACTGTCCATTTGTCCCTATCACTGTTACTTTTCCAATGACTTTCAAAATGTCTCCAGTGACTGTCTTGAGTGTTAAATTACAATACTTCAATTTTGCTTTAGGAAACAAATCTTTATAGGTGGCCTTGGAATGCCCGTCTTCTTCCATATCCTGATGGGTGCACATGGCGACCAATTCTTTGATTATCATTCTCCTTCATCGGTGGCCTGGGTGACAGTTAGTTCACTGTTTCTGGTGTAGTTTGCTGCAGAAGTTAGGTTTGAGATGCGACGAGCTCCATGCTTAGTGCATGCCCTCTCAAAGTTGAGGTTAGGTTCAATAAACAGCTTTTGTTTAATTAAGTCGCTAGATAACCAGCACACCAGACTATCTTGCAACACACTGTCAAGAAAATTGCCAAAATTGCAGGTTTTAGCACAATTATTTGAGTTGCATTATGTACTGAGTCACAGATTCGGTGGATTGTTGATCATGTTTATGAAATTTATACCGCTCAGCTATCACCATTTGGGAGAACGAAAAATGGTGAGACAACACCTCCACTTTTTCTTGAAACTTTTCGAGATTGGGTTTTCAGGAAGGAGCACATTTTTTTAGAAATCCGTACGTTTTTGCTCCTACAAGAGTGATAAACAATTGTAATTTCTCTGAATTTTTGGTGTTATTCACGACGAAAAATTGGCAAAGTCTTTCAACATACAACCCAAGATCTACAATGTCCGGGTCGAATTTGCCTATATGTCCAATCAAACCCATCTTCATATGTAGCACTCCCTCCAATTATGTAGCACTCTCTAGACTCACGTGTTTTTTTANTGTCCAATCAAACCCATCTTCATATGTAGCACTCCCTCCAATTATGTAGCACTCTCTAGACTCACGTGTTTTTTTAATATCCCATCCTCATCACCAGTTTAATGTTTTACTTTGTTGTACTTACGTACATTACCACTTCCCACCAAGCTTACACAACAACATCCCTATTTTTAATTATCCATCCACTTGACCGCGCATTGCCAACCACCACTGTCGCTCTCTGCGTTGCTGCCAACCTTTACATGTTTACCTCCCTACATAACCTTAACATTTAAACACTGCCGTAATCTTACAGTCATACGCTACATTATGATGTAAGTGGATCAGGTGTGACAACTGCAGATAAAAAGGGCTGTAGATGGATATTACTGAAAAGCCTCACACACTTTCCAAAATCAAGGTTGACACCACACAAGTTTTGCTTTTAATGTGGTGGACATCACTGGATACTCTCCATTACTAGTTCTCTCCTGGTAAAACCATTACTGCTGTCTCATAATGTGCATGAACTGATAATGAGCAGAAGTAAATTTGTAAAAAGCAGACATTGTTGGTCAATAAGAAAGGTCCTCAGCTCTTGACAGTGCCAAAGCCCATATTGTAAATAGTGTGAAATAGTAGCAGAATAACCTGAGATATGAAGTAACCCTGTATCCCATATTCTGCTGACTTAACACAAGCAGACTGCCACATGTTAGACACTTGAGTCACTTCCTGAACAGCAGGATGTTTAAAGCAAAGATAGTGCATAAATTGTCTTCCAAGACATCTTTGCCTAAAGGAAGCCACATTTCATCAAGGACAGGCCTGACAGCATTGTCAATCATTGGTGAACATGTAACAGAGAAGATGAAGATGTTGAAGTGATCCCAAAACTCAATAATTGAGGCCTGAAAAATTAAAATAGCCATTTATTTGTGAACAATGTGGTAACAACATTTTTATTGTTTACCAAAATAATTGACTTGACATAGCATAAAATAACATGCAAAATGATCAATGTGCACAGCTAACCATTGAGAGAGATTAGCTGGGTGCGTACGCCATGCCATCTCGTTCATTAGGTCGTAAACAACATAGTTCTGATTGATGCCTTCTGGAGTTAGACCTGTGCCAACCATCGTTGAGTTCGTGATGAAGTTACGGCCTTCAAAGACTTTCTGGAAATGCATTAGCACTTTTGATTAATGTGGGAAATTTTTTTATATATTAGACATATAACTTTTATGGTGACAGTAATATAGTCTCATATTACCAATTTTATAAAGTCTGGTTTCATATAAGACTTGAACTTCTGGTTTCAATAATTAAATGCTAAAATTACTTTCTCCAAAATTTTTTGTAAATATTTTATGCTTTACCATATTTTATTATATAATCATCGCCATCATGTAAGCTTACACCATAAAAGTTTAAAACCGCAAAAAAAAAAAAAAAAAAAAAAAAAAATTGCCACCTAAAAGTTGCAGTCTATGTTTTGGCAATCCAAAAGTATCAATACATGAAGTAGCATGTCATATGCAAAACTAATCTGTGAGAAGAGTGATGCCTGTGAACCACCCCTTACACAAGGTATGAATGGGATGAGTCAAAGTGGTTCTGTGACAAGTGAAGATAGCTGAGTACAACCAAAGTCTCTATCCCCCTTCCTGAGGAGTCTTTCCCCACCAATTTAGTTGTGAAGCTGTGCACTATTTGGGTGCAAATGGGACACNAAAAAAAAAAAAAAAAAAAAAAAAAAAAAAAGCCACTTAAAGTTGCAGTCCATGTTTTGGCAATCCAAAAGTATCAATACATGAAGTAGCATGTCATATGCAAAACTAATCTGTGAGAAGAGTGATGCCTGTGAACCACCCCTTACACAAGGTATGAATGGGATGAGTCAAAGTGGTTCTGTGACAAGTGAAGATAGCTGAGTACAACCAAAGTCTGTATCCCCCTTCCTGAGGAGTCTTTCCCCACCAATTTAGTTGTGAAGCTGTGCACTATTTGGGTGCAAATGGGACACTGTGTGGAGGTTGTCACTCTCGCACCAGTTAACCAAGAACGGGAGGATGCTAAGACACCACACTAGTTGCTAAGCAACAACTTCGCCTTTTGTCAGGTGTGCAAAGGGAAGAAACCTATATAGTGCCTCGCTATGCCGAGCTACAACCAAACATACCTAAAGAGAGCCAAAGGTACAGAAGGTATTTTTTTCCACTAGCCAGGCGTGTAAAAGGGAAAGCAAGGTTGCATCTGACAGTGCCAAGCAACAGCAGAACAGGAGAGGAAAGCATAATGGAGGCAGCAGTTGTTGTTACATAGTTAACTCCCCGTCATCAGACATTTGCATACACAAAAATTTTAGGACAATTTGTGCATTTTCAAGAAATGATTGTTGAGTGCTGATTGGGAACATAAATAATGTTACTTTGAAAGTAGGTACCTAAAATGTTTATTTTTGTCAAGTATCTAACCATCATTCACATAATAGTTTAAAAGATTAGTAAAAAGAACAAAAACAATCAGAAATAGTAATGCTGAGAAATGGTGAAGCAGGGATTGAGAGAGAGCATAACACATCTACACAATGGTGGCACTGTATAGGCAGTTGGGAGAAAACATAACGCAGATAGCTGAATGGGGTGATGTAAGTTATTATGTAAGTAAGTATTCCTGAACACTATCAATTATAACATACATATACACCACAACACCAACACAAAACAACCGGCAACAGGACACTAACATAGACAATAAAACCTTAAGACACTTATGAACCTTGATTCAAAGACATAAGGTACAAAGATAAAACACTGGCACAAGGCAAAAAAAAAGACACTGCAAAAATGNTGAACCTTGATTCAAAGACATAAGGTACAAAGATAAAACACTGGCACAAGGCAAAAAAAAAGACACTGCAAAAATGACACACATATAAGACAGGTTCTCTCAAGATTGAATGTAGAATACTTACTACAAATTCTCCAGGATTAACTCTTCCCTAACCTCATTCATCGTCTCATAAAACCAACACAAAACATATCCACTCAAGACAATAGATACGNCAACACAAAACATAACAACTCAAGACAATAGATATGAGTGGTAAGCCAAATGTTAGCAAGTAGATGTGGACTTGTGAGTCTGGAGTATAGCGTGACATTACCCTCTTCGTGGGCTGATAAGTATACTATGGATGATGAAAAATACCACATACTGAAGACATAAAAAAAAATCTGAAACACAGTACTAAATAAAACAAATAGCCTTAATTACAAAATGTGGGATTTAATGATGAAAAGATTTTATGGTAGATACAGACCATTCTGATAATTATTGACTTTGAGTTTGAATTGGTGGTTTGTATACTTGTATGTATTAAGAACTGAAAATACTTTTTATAACTAATACGTGACATACAATTAATTTAAAACATATATGAGTTAAAAAAAAAAAATAAAGTCTTCACTTTTTAAATCCTTATGTCTCTTTAAATTAATAAACCCAATCAATAGTAATACCGGCCATAANAAATAAAGTCTTCACTTTTTAAATCCTTATGTCTCTTTAAATTAATAAACCCAATCAATAGTAATACCGGCCATAATAGAACATCAACTTGGATGGGTTACTGGGCAAAAATTGCATCTTACCATTAAAATAAAATTCTTCTTACAACTGACACAATTTACTTGCAGGAAACTTTCTTTAGCTAATAAAACTTTGTTACAACATAAATCCAAGCATAATGAAGTTGGCAAAATTTAAATAACATGGTAGAGAATACCATTTTGATGATCTCTGCATCTTGATCACTAATTTTAGAAGAAAGCTGGGCTTGAGGGAATCTTCTTTACATTCCCTGGCCAAAACAACATAAACATATTTATTTGACTACAAAATNGAAAGCTGGGCTTGAGGGAATCTTCTTTACATTCCCTGGCCAAAACAACATAAACATATTTATTTGACTACAAAATAATAATAAAAGTTACGATGATGCGGTCAAATAAAATTAATTTCAGCATCGCCCTGCTTTACGATGATCCTCATTGTATGAAGACCCAAGCCAAAAAACAAAGGCTAGCCAGGAAACGGAAATTATATACACTAAAAAATTCAATCATAAAATAAAGTGCCTAAGTCCAATACATTACACGTAATTTTAAACTGTCCACCAAAAAAATCACAAAAAGACTAACCTATACATAGACAAATCAAAATTAAAGATTAACATGCGTGAAAGAGACAGTTCCAAAACCAATTTTTTAGTAGTTAACTCAAATAAATACTGATTTAGCATACATAAATTAAAGCAATAAAATTAATAAACGTAAACTAATAACATAATAAAGCTGCAGCAAATAAATATAAATAAAACCAACAGTTGAGAACACAAATGTCATGGCAAAATGTAAACAAACAAATCAGTACATAAACAACAGAAAATTCTTTCAAATTTTACATTGAAAGTAGATACTGAAAATGTTTCATTTTGTCATGTATCTAGCCATTATTCACATAATAGTTGTATCTCAATTTTTCAAAGAAAATGTATGAAATGTGCAACAATTATGCAAGAAAATATTGTTTATTAGCATCTAAATATTGTGTTAGTTGAAAAACAGAAAAATGCACATCTTGCATATACAGCAAAAGGTATACAAACAACCTCTGGTCCATGCTATTAAATATAGGTAGTCTATTCGCGGTTAAAGTTTCATGTTACTACCAACTTAAAAATGAAGTCCAATGTTAGTTTATTACTCTGTACTTTTATTTATCATTCCAATGAAACAGTTCACATACAATGATCAGGTTTGCAGAGTATGAACCAGTTTACAGAGAGCACACAGGCGTTTAATTATTCATGTATGATGTGTTTGTTTGTTTCGAAAGTATGTCATGTATCATAAGCAATTTACACTTATATTAACATAAAAACATCTTATTTTTGATTAAATCAAACTTTTACTTATATTTTATATATAAATTATAATATTTCATTTTGTAATTAATATGAATAAAAACAGGAAGAAAATAGGTGTGTTTGTAATTCTTAGTAAGAAATAGTTCTCATGCCAAATATTATTCAACTGAGTGCACATGAATGCGGTGCGCTGTCCCTTTGTTGTAATTTTCTAGACTTCGTTAAACTTTGTTTGCATGAGGCAGAAGAATAGTCTGGAAGGAGAACTTCAGCAGGGCTACAGAAAAGTTGGAAGTAACCATGAATGGACTATAACTGAAAATAATATTAAATATCTTTAGGCTCAAATCAATAATGTTGGAATTATGCAACTTACAACTGGTAATTCAACTACAGCCCCCTTTTCACAAACTAAATTAGATAAAATTTGTATAATGAGCATTCAGAGCTCACAGAACGTTGGAGAATACCCAAGTATGTACGTAGGTAACATGGTTGAAAAATTAAAATGTAATTGTTGCATAATAAAATGTTAATGCTGCATCAAACTGTAACTGCAAACTATCCTAAATGCCATGACAAAGTGCAATATATAATACACTTGAGTATGATGAGAAAATCTGCATAGAAACCCTGTATCACTTGACTCATGATACTTGACTCTATGTAAATAATCTACTCAGTCATCCAGAAGCAGGCAAAAACAACTTTGTTTGCCTTTGACACATGCACATTAATAAACGACACCTCTATAGCAGCACTCGAAGATAAAGCAAAACATGCAATTAACACCCTTTTAATATTAAATTTTCACCTTGTGGCACAAATCTGCATTTGGATACTCTCTCCATTAAAACTGAAGTAATCAAGCAAGTAGATGTAACAGAATTCTTAAGTATAAAGCTATATGAACATTTAAACTGAAAACATCACATTAATTTTCTAATACCAAAACTAAATTCTGCCATTTTTGCACTTTGATGCATTAGTAACATCTCAAACTCTGAGGTACTAAAGACTAAGCATTTCTCATATTTTTATTCTCTCATTAATTATGGTGTACAATTTTGGGGTAATTCAGTAGCAGCTAAAAAAATTTTCATGCTGCAAAAAACAGCTGCAAGAGTAATATGTCTTAAGAAAACAAGCGTATCATGCAAACGATTATTCGTTACCAACAAAATCTTAATGCTACCAAGTCTACACATTTACTATCTATTACTATTTATTAAAGAAAACTTAAAAACAAATACACACTATATAACTATAACACAAGAAATAACAGCAACCACCTTCCAACAACATCACTAACTTTGTATCAAAAAGGCATTAGTTACATGGCTATAAAACTTTTCAATAAGTTAACAATAGATCTAAAAAGCCTTTATAGCAAGGAACCAGAAATTCCCAAAGAAAACTTAAAGAAATACTTAGTATAAAAATCATACTACTCTGTGAATGAATATTTGGACAATTGACTACATAGTATATGTTAAAAAACTGCAGAGATTATTGTTTAAGGATATCGTTTTGTGTATGTTTTTACAACTGATGTATATTTTATTTATATATGTTGTGTTCTGTGGGCTGTATTATGTATCTACCTGGTGTTCATGAACAAATGATAATAAACACCAGAGTAGGGTATACAAGTACAAATGAAGGATATTTCATCAAGGAACCAACAGTCTAACATCCATAGTTAACCCGCTAATGGCAGTGGCAATGTGCAAGGGTGGGTAGGCAATCACAATAACTAGGTTACAGGCAGTGCAATGAAATTAAACTTTATTTACACATTTGGGCTGAAGGCATAGGGACAGTGTCTTTTCAATGTCTCTGTTCAAAGCATCTGTTCAAACTGTCCACCACCGTCGGTCACACAGGCTGTGCAGCACTGAAGCATGTTGCGACGCACGTGTGCAAAGGTTCCCGGTGTAACGAGCTCATCCCTCGTGTCAAGTGGTGTATGCCACTTGATTTTATGTGGCCCCACAGCCAGAAGTCAGGTGGTGTGATGTCAGGTGAGCATGGTGGCTATGCTATGAGGCCTCCCATATCTATCCACCGGTTTGGGAAATACATGTCAAGGTGCCAGCAAACCTCAATGGTGAAATGAGGTGGGGCCCCATCCTGCTGAAAACACACAGCCTCACGAGCACCTGAAGGAACTTCCTCCAAGTATTCCGGTAACACGTCCTGCAGGAACTGTAGATACGTAGCACCTCCAAGACTGTGACCGTGCGGCAATGAGCGGTGTTATTAGACATGCAGACCTGCGCACAGGCTAGTTACAATGCCACGTACACAAGGTTGCATACCCGCCCCTGCACATTACCACTCCAATTGTACTTCTCTACCCCACTCTGGTGTATATTATAATTTGATCGTGAACATCAGGTACATGTAATGTACACTCACATGTAACATATACCTTACTGTGTATGTAATGCATAATGTATGTAATGTATACGTCAAGTATGTAGCTCTTGACAACACCTACACCCCTTGAGCACTCATACTCAAGATTGGGATCTAAAGGTAGCTAATCAAATAAAATAAATAAATAAACAAATATAGTCTATTTCATCTAAGAATTCATTTCAAGTGTTGGCCACGTGCCTCATCCACACCGGGCGTAGTTTTACCAGAGTCTCTCTCACCCTCACTTCTATCGATATCTCATTGTCGCCCTGCAATAAACAGCTAGTTAAACTTGGGCCCTCGTCCTTCAGACGTTAGCGGGCACAGGTCAGAGATACATGTCTTGTAAATTTCTACTGACGGAATAAAACATATATCTACCCAGTAACTTCTTTTTGATCCAATCGTTCTCTTTCGCTTTCACCTCCCGTTCCCCACTTTGCCTACTGTGTGCAAATCCAATCATCTACTTCTAGGTACATGCTCAATCACCGCGATAGAGTGTAGAACCAAAGTCTCCACTGAAGGGCTCTCCCACCTCTTGTCAAAGTTTGGTTAGCTGGTTGCTGGCTGGTAGTCACACCCCACTAGCGCCTCGGTCCGAAAGGTTATCGAGCTGCCNCAAAGTTTGGTTAGCTGGTTGCTGGCTGGTAGTCACACCCCACTAGCGCCTCGGTCCGAAAGGTTATCGAGCTGCCAGTCCAGACCTCAGGATCCCGAAAGTAATAAAGGTAATAATCATCATCAAGGAGACCCCATTTCCCTGGTCTCTAGATGGATACTGGGCCTGTACATCTTCATTGTCACCACGTTGAGTGTATTAAGGCATCAAGTTCTTTTTTTATGTTCTTAGGCACGCAACACTTCAAATGCTTTTGCGGATGTGGTTAACAGACAATTTCTGGGACTCGCGACCAAATTCTATCACTGCATTTTTTCATGAAGGTGAACGTAACCATATGCGACGAGCAAAACAGACAACTGACAGTCGTAATCACACTTAATGCAATGAAGTCCTCAATAACAGAAGAGAGACGGTGTACGCCACTCTGCCATTATGCTCATAAGAATATCGTTGGCCAACGAACTATACCGTTACTCTTTGATTGAACAATGCTATGAGAGATGTTCAGAATCACCACCCTGGCGTAGATGCCGAGTGACTCTCTTGATGCAACAGTTTTATATTCCAGCCCAGAGAGAGCAGCAGTGTCACCAGTGTACAGACCAGGGGCACTCACGCCTGCATTAATCCATGAAGAAGCCAGTTTGGTGAGAAAAGTGGCCCCTTACATGAGTCAATCTTTTCCCCAAGTGCAACAAGTGAGTACAAGCACCAGGAGAAGAATTAACTTTGCGAGACCCATGACTCAAGATGATGTTACTCAGATAGGCAGATGCCTTCAGCCACCAAATGTAGTGTATTGGCCATAAGTCCTTTCTTTCAGGGGAGGTTGGACTAAGAATATAGATAAAATACAGACAGTACTGGCATTATCTTTTGTGAGGAAACGCCCCAAAGGTATGTAACTAAGAAATAGGAATTGTTTGCTAAGGCATATGAGACGACATTAACATAGAATCTTGGGCGGACTTCTATACTCGTAAATACTGCCCGGCAGTAAGTAGTCTTGACTTGGGTATGTACCTGGTGAACCGGGAGAAGAGAGGGAAGACAGAAGAGTGGACTACCTGCAGAGCGGCCCATTTCATGTACAGAAAAGTGGCAGCTACAAAAGCGAAGCAACACCAGTCCATACACTGAAGAGACCACTGACAAGACAAGCAGCAAGCTGCCGCCTCTAAAATGCTGACAAGGTGACTCATCGTCATAGAAAAAGGGGCGAATTGAAGCATGTCACACAAGTGACCATTAACCGAGCTGCTGAGATCTCCTTGGTAACCCTACAGTTTTACCAGACGTCAGTGCAGCTGGCCAGGAACGGATAGGTGAGGGAATGTTGCCTCTAAGCGAGCATCAATACTTCCCGCACAAACACTTACTTTTCTGAGTGCATGCAGGCTGGGCTGGCCAGGTAAGCCACTCACTACAACCCTCTACTGCGGCGGAATAGGGATGTTAATACTAGCCGATAACCTTGCACACACCTGGCTTATGACAGTGCCTATATTTAGCACTACGTCCTGAAAAACTTCAGTTGATCTCCAGCAACCTTCACATCCAGAGCTCTCTCTTCCTTTTGAGAAGCCTGGACACTTTTGCCTAGAGAATAGTATTACCAAAGCTGAGCTGGCCTACACTCCTTCAGAGTCCTTGGCAGCTGTGCTGCTGCCCTGCTCTAGTCTACTCCACGTATGTCAGCCAAATAGCGACAGAGAGCCGATTTATTATTTACATTTTTGTACCACTAACACTTATGCCATGTGTAACAAAACTCTTGGCTCCGGGGCAGCAAAAACTGCATCAACCTTAATTTTGGCTGCTATTATTGCAAGTAGTAAGAGAGTAGTTTTAACAGCAATACAACCATTGTTTACCACCGTTCTCACCTGCAATTTCGCCTATCTTAATTGCCACAGCCAGCCGTACCAGGAGATACCCAGCAGAAGGGACAGAAGGGAAACAGAGTAGGGATACAAGGAAGTTAGAGGCAGGAATGATTTTGCCCAAGGGGAGGGGAGTCACTTCTGAATCAAGTNTGCAATTTCGCCTATCTTAATTGCCACAGCCAGCCGTACCAGGAGATACCCAGCAGAAGGGACAGAAGGGAAACACAGTAGGGATACAAGGAAGTTAGAGGCAGGAATGATTTTGCCCAAGGGGAGGGGAGTCACTTCTGCATCAAGTGCC
>NQII01004164.1:0-20381 GCA_002778355.1 Clitarchus hookeri
GCGTCTGTGCCTGGATGCGCAAGTAACCTACACTCACATGTTAAAAATACACACACACTCCCAACTTAACGGAATATGGACCTGGATCTTTGTGTTTTGAAGACACCTCACTTACTTGGTCGCCGAAGACACATAAAATAAACAAGGCGATTTGTTTATTTTGAAGCTGGTTTTTCACGACGTAATGCATAGTGACTTATGTACTAGACCACGCATGCAAACTATCAGGCGCAAAAATGAAGCGAATTCGATACTAACCATGTTCACACACAGTTAAAAAAAAAACTTCTGACAATTTTTGTACTTCTAACACAGTAGTTGATGACCCAGGTAAATAACTTAAATAGTCATTGTAATAATTACTTTGGAGGAATCGCATAGGGAACGTTGAGCAGAGTGCGCGTGTCAGCACTATCAAAACAAACGAGGATATCACATCCAGGAAATTAGCTAATGTACTTAAGTGCTTCAAAACTGTTTTTCTCGTCTTATCGCCACGTTTTAATGTAATTGATACACATGTACTCAAGTCAGTGAAAGTACAGGTTGTCAGGTAATTCGCTGATACGGACTGCACCACACAAACCTGTGATCAAAACTAAGTATGAAATATTCTTTNCAGGTTGTCAGGTAATTCGCTGATACGGACTGCACCACACAAACCTGTGATCAAAACTAAGTATGAAATATTCTTTGGAATAAACGCGTAAGGACCGTAGTTTACGAGAATAAAACGATATTAAAGTAGATAAAATTACTTTATTTCGCGTTGCGCACAGCATACAGCATCAGCAAACAAAACGTCGAAACGTCATAATTCATAAGAGGTGTTCGAAGTTTGCTCCGCCCATAGCAGTGAACTTTTCCGCACGTTGGATGCATGCAGCATGCACGGAGCATGGCCGCCGGATGCACCCCTGGGCATTGCCATGTCTTAGTACTCACTGCATGCGAACTCCATNGCATGCACGGAGCATGGCCGCCGGATGCACCCCTGGGCATTGCCATGTCTTAGTACTCACTGCATGCGAACTCCAAGGCCTCTTTGGTGCTTATGAGCGTGGCTTGGTCCCTTACCTTAGGTCTTACGAATGACACATTAGTTACAGTATTGCCACATCACCTCACATTTTTCTGATTGGAATAACAAACTTTGGTAAAATGATTTCTGGAAGTTTCATGTGGTTTTTTTCTCGTAAACGAAGAGGCCTATGCAGTTTTACCAAAGAGTATTTTCTAGTAAGTTTTGATAACGAGTTATTGTGGTGCGGTCTGTATCCGCAAATTACCTGACAACTTGTATATTAATGTAAAATGATGATGTTCTTGAAAAATTAAACTTAAAAACACAACGATTTAAACAGGTGACCATGTAATTTTTTTTTTNAAAATGATGATGTTCTTGAAAAATTAAACTTAAAAACACAACGATTTAAACAGGTGACCATGTAATTTTTTTTTTCAGTTCTATAGGCGAAGGTTGATTTAACGTTGTGAATGACGTATAGAAAACGAAAATCGATCTACCNAAAATGATGATGTTCTTGAAAAATTAAACTTAAAAACACAACGATTTAAACAGGTGACCATGTAATTTTTTTTTTTCAGTTCTATAGGCGAAGGTTGATTTAACGTTGTGAATGACGTATAGAAAACGAAAATCGATCTACCNTTTTTTTTTTCAGTTCTATAGGCGAAGGTTGATTTAACGTTGTGAATGACGTATAGAAAACGAAAATCGATCTACCTTACTTTTTTAGTCTGTGGGAGGAGCTTCCTTCCTCTCATAAAGCATTATCTAAACTCCACTAATTTTCTTAATTATTACGTAGTATTCTTGACCGCAATATGTTTCACCGGATTCTTTTTTGCATAGTTTTAATAAATATATTATTTATTCCTCTCTTTCTCTCTCTCTCTCNAATATGTTTCACCGGATTCTTTTTTGCATAGTTTTAATAAATATATTATTTATTCCTCTCTTTCTCTCTCTCTCTTTCTCTCTCTCTCTCTTTGGCAGTCAAAGGATATCCACAAATTAACAAATACAATCGCTTATTCCAAGCGAATTGCATGAAAATGTACGTTATGTGTCTGGGGACTGTACGAGATAATTCGTGTACGAGAAATTCTTGTACGATATCCTGTGCGACGTTGGCATCTCGCTCAAGTTTTCCATGTATCCTGAGTCGTGAAAAATTTGCATAAACGGATCTCAGAAAGAGGAACGAAGGCCATGTTCCAAACGGCCAAAACATCCACACTCGCATACTTGCACTCGGAAGTGAAATTAGAGAGTGCTGTTCCATATGCAAGAGTGCGAGTGCACAAGAACGAGTGCACGAGTGCGTATAGCGAGAGGGATCGGATGTATGCTCCCAGAATGATACTGTTTGTTTACTTTGATCTTGTAGTTGTTTTGCTCTGCGCACAATGCCGAATGATCGTGCGATGTTCTATAGTGCGTATTTGTGATTCATTCTGTGATTTTGTACACACGCACCTACGTCCTGTATGTTTGCAGCGATGTAAGCACGGCGGTAAATTCTTTAACGACGCAGCTTTCTTCTCTCTTCATTCGTAAGAATTAACACCGTCATAAGTACTATGACATGCTGTCACATCGTAATTAACTGCAAAATCAATCACGGTTTAAAATACACTTACTTGTAATGCAATAGTGCAACTGACGACGATGACCACCAGTTACTTAAGCGGGCGAGTGAGTATATGTACGCATTTCAGATGAGAAACGTGTGAGGAGTTGTGGAAGGGTGTGTGAGTACTGGTTATATGAAGCGCTTATCAAGATTATAACCGAAACCTATACTGTAAAACACTTTATAGGCTGTTAGTGTTTAAGCAAATTCTCAACATATATTATTCTGTAAATTATTTATCCTTGATCTGTTTGTAAAATTAATAAAATTAATCTTTACTCAAGCATCAATCAAGTGAAAATAAAAGAGTGTGCTTGAAAATCAATACAAATAAAATAAAATATACTCAATTATAACAAAATTAAACACCGCATTTTTAAAACGACGTAAAGACACGGAACCACTTTTCGTACATCGGTAGCTCATAAACTGTACTGGAAATACACCAGTTCGATGGTCCTTTTAAACTGTGCATCTACGGACAAGGATATTTTAAAAAGGTTTTTTCTAAAGTTTTCAGCAAGCCGTAAAATTTTATTTTACTTAAATGTTTAACCAACAAAAATGTCGTGATAATGCCGCTGTAATTAAAGCAATTTGTTGCTTTAATTTCAGTGACGTAATCATGACTTAATGGCTCCCAGTTTAAACTATAAAATAGAATGTTTCTTATAAAATATATACAGGAATTTTTTTTTTTTGATACTTCAGGAATAAATTTCGGGAGATTGTGTAGTTCCGAGTGCAGAAATTAACCACACTCTAGTACTGAAAGTAATAGTAATAGTATTGTTACTTTATTTATCAAGGATATTAAAGAACTGGATGAATTTTTGGAGAGGAAAAACTCCAGCATTTACCTCAAATCAAAATGTAACAGTACAGGTTTAAGATCATCTACAAGTGCCGCAGGCACACAACAAAGTCCCACCATCCAAAATAGTTGCACTTCCTCATGACGAAACACATTTGTGCATAATACAATGTCAATAACAAGAGTACTTAAGAATACAAAGATGAAACAAGCATTTACACCTCGAACTCGAATCGCACACGTCAGCAAGACGGCTTCACCAGCCAGCAAAATGTTNCGCCAATTTGAGAAAGGGTTGCACGTCTGTCACGTTTAATGATTCTCGTCAGTCGTCATTTGTCCTGTTCTTTCAAGATCTTTTTCCGGCCGCAGCGATATCGAAGATGTGGTGTTTTACCGGATTCCCGATATTCACGGTACACTCGTGAAATGGTCGTACGCGAACATCTAAATGTTATCGCTTCCTCGGAGATGCTATGTCCCATCTCTCGTGCGCCGACTATAGCACCACGTTCAAACTCACTTAAATCTTGATAACCTGCCATTGTAGGAGCAGCAACCGATCTAGCTGCAGACCGCATCGCGTTACTCTGATTGGTTCCATACCTCTGTTAATTTGCATACGCACACCTATACCAGTTTTTTTGGCTCTTCAGTGTATAAATGCCAAGCATTAAATCACTGAATACTTGCAACGATACCTCGGGGTATCATGAGCCTTAAATGATTTTATAAAACATGTTGCAGAAACTACATTTACATGCGTACTCGTTGGCGAATGTACTGTTACCCAAAGTCATGCGTTAAGTTACCCAAAATAATGCGTTGTTCAGGTGGTCAACGTCGGGTATTGTATAGTTGGCCAAGATCGTGTGTTGTAGGGTTGGCCAAAAACCAGAGTTTTTCAGCTGGCCGAGAATCTTCGTTCTTCAATGGTCAAGATCATGTGTCGAAATTTTGGCAATATTTTTAGGTGTACTCAGTAATGCGTTTTAATTTAGTTAAAACATGCAACTGAAATTAAATATTTCCTTGCTGATGGTATTCCTAAAAATAAAAGGTACTGTGCAATAAAGCATCACTTTTGTGTAACTATGGAAATTGTCCCTATTGTGAATACAGCTGTGATTAATGTAATTATTAGTGTTCAAAATGTCTTCAGAAAGAGATCTATAAGTCTTGGTTACTCCTCACGAGTCATAGTGTCTGTAAAATTATACTTCCAAATCTAATACAGAAAACTGTGTTCTTGAATCTGTATTAAGTAATTAATCAGTTTATAAGACACATTGAAGAGGATGTTTGACCAGCAAATTCTTTGGTCTTTATGGAATAAATATAAATGATGTCATTGTTAAAATCTGATCTGTATATAACAGTGCTCCTAGTGTCTGAAGAAAGTATCTCTAACCCAATATTTTACTTTTCATGGATCTGAAACGTAAAGTAACATATAGTAATATATCTTATAAATACCTCGCGTAGTGCTTGTGGCACAAACTATTGTTCAGAAATTTGAAATATTTTTCTTTGCAATAAGTTTCTAAGAGTTTACTTCGCCAAGTTTTAAGGTCAAAATTCGATTCTTTGTGATGTGAAACTCGAAAAACCAAACTTTTAGTAACCGCCTCTTTGGTCTGCCAAATTTCAAGACGGTACTCGAAAAGCGTATTGACAAACCTAAGAAATCAGAAATGTGATTTCTCAACTTTAAGACTTGGCAGTTTTCTTATTATAAATGAAACTATTACGTGATACTTGTATCTGTTCACTTAAAATATTTAACAAGTGCAATAATTCGTCACCTTAAGAATAAAATTAAAACCCTATAAAGAAAATGTTTATTTTAAAAAAATTGGTAAGATGTTAACAGTTTTGGAAGTATTACTAAGAGGTTTGAATATGACTAGCTGATGCACTGTCACGCGTAACAAACAATAATAATTATCTCATTAAAATTTTGATTTGTTCCTTGCGGCTTAGCAGGTAACATTTATCGTACGCCTAGAATATTATAAAATTAAATTTTAGGTTGTTTAAATGATAATAAAATAAGGCTCATTATAACAGTTAACAGCGATTAGTACTATGTTACAGTATTTTATATATCATTTAACTATTAATTATAATTTGTTCTATTTCTTTTCCTTTTTTGAAATGGTTCTTCATTTCCCTTAATTCTCTTTGTGAAGAACAAATACATATAAATTTCTATAACAGGAATCAGTTATTCCCTATATAGAAGTATTGCATAAACTATATCACATTGACAAATAGTTTTTGAACTGTCAATCAATGACCCGTAACAGCCAGTTACGCTTAATGTTTCAATAAAATTGTTTGATTGTAATAAAAGTGTTATAAAGAAAGAAATTTTAGAGAGCGTACAAGTGTAATAATGAAACAAAATTATCGGATAACCCAAGTCTCTCCTTAAAACTAAGACAACCACACAGCAACGGCAGGCAAATATACCCCTTACTCCTTTAATATATGATATATTTTAATTTTAATGGGTAATTCTGCCATTAAAACACTCTTTAACCAATATTTTATGCTTTTATATATTTCAAGGCTACTAAAAACAATGGGGTCTTAAAAAATTTAATTAATATTTTTTTTTACTTGAAAACTACACCAAGCGATTGTAACAGCAAATGATTTAAACTTTTTTAATGTAGCCAAAGATTTTGATAGATTATAGGTCAGATTTAACACAATATATATTTGCTATCGAATTTACTCCATTAAAAGACGAAAACACAGTATGAAACACAATATATGCATATATGTGTATGGTCGTAATTATATAATTATGTAAGCGTAACATTTTGTCATATTTTGAAGACCGTGGGTTAAGCCCCAGCTAGTTCATAAAAGTAACAGTTTTTCTTTTATTTTTCTCCTCGTCCCGATTCCAATGAAATGCCGAAATACATTATTAATCCAATTCCTTTATATTAAGATCTCGGTGTAAAAATCAATATAAATAAACAGTATTTTAAACAATGTAAATTACCTACACAAAACTAACTTGACAGTACAGTCAATTATATTTAAATATAATAAATTTGGTTACCCATTTATTAATAAATTCCTCGTGTTGCAAATCCTGCAATATTTTGGTGTGCACTGTAGTCATGTCAAACTTGATTCTCGCAGCCAGTGAAACACGTACTGTGTGACGGGTACTGTTAGCATCTACAGTGCATAACTTAATTCAGAGCGACTTATTTTACATAAATCAAATTATTAGCTGAAGGTCGCCATATGAATAGCGCACTGATTTTCCACTGTGTATAAATACTACTGTCAATGCCTAATTGTGCAATACATCCTTAATCTCGTACAGGGTGACTGAACGAGTAAAATTTCAGCGCCGAATCACAGTATAACTATAACGCTTAGGTTCAACAGACGTGAGGCTGCGGTGGCGTAGTGGTCAGAACACTCGCCTCCCAACAAAGCGGGCTGAGCTGGATTCCCGACGGGTTACACGTGTTTCCGCACGCGGAAAACATGGTAGACGTTGCCGTTGGCTGGCAGTTTTTCTCAGGGCATTCTCGCTTCCCGCGCCCGTGAATTCCGCCGTTGTTACGTCTGCACCTCATTCACTCTCAAAGGCGCTCTGAGATCTTGAATATCTCCACCTCATTTCAACTCAGTTCACAGGCATACATTATTGTAAAGACTTTTATATACGTCCAGGTATTCAGAAACTTCAATTTGATTTATCGCCATTTAGTCACAATTCCAATGGTAGTTAATTTCTGAAGTTGGATTTTTCTATATAAAAAAAAAGCACTTCTACGATGACTAAAGAACTTCGTGACACTTTCGAGTAGAAATTTCTAAGTAAACTAGTGAATGTGATGGATATTCTCTCTCCTACGACCATTGTATACAGCATCGACGAACGCAGGAAAAAAAAAACACTGTCAGGTCCACGCCAGAAAGCTTTTATCGGTAAGCTACTTCTCCGGAGCTAAGTAGTTGCCGAGATGTTGACAGAGCGGAAAACTATCTTTCCGAGGAGCTTCAGAAAAGTGAAGTTCTCGTTGCAATTTCAGCACTACGATAGAGACCCCCGACTGCGAAATGCATAAACCATGTCAAGAAGGAAACAGCTCCAGATATTTTTTTTTTACTTCCAGACACTGACGCTCATACATTAGTCAAAATAAACTTCACAGGAAATTTTTCTGTTACCTTCAGATTTATTCACAACGCATTTCACGGAATAAAGGCAACTACCATGCAGGTCTTCGTTACGTAAATTATTTTATTTTCTGTGTAAATTTCAGCTTTTAGGGAAAACCAATAAATGTTTATGACCAAAATTTTGTATTTTTATTATTTATCTCCCAATATGGGCTACTGGTTATCATAAATGATTATTATTCAAAGATCAAATTAGGAAATTTGTTATGATAACCCCAAGGAGAGTTTATTTCACGGCGGGTTCACACACGCATTCTTGTATGTAGAAAACGTATCTGATGGTGCCGTCGGTTAGTGTGGTTTCACATGCTACTTCCTTTTCCCTCGCCCTTGTATTCCGTGGAAGTTCCCATTTTAGGATCTCATTCAATTCACACACACACCTAGAAACATGAAATCCGTGGAGCCAACTTTTGTGCAACATCTTATCTCTATTGGAGCCACATCAGCTTACCACCTACAGTTACATAAAATTTAAGTATGTGGGGACAAAACGTGTTTTATCCAGAATACATTAAACTGAAATTCAGTAAGCCGTGCAATATCGCACACCTATATTTCAACCCGCACGACGTACGTAGCTGTTGTAAATTAATAATAAACCCTTCAAACGACTCGTAAATTTTAAATATCGCGAATAGTGATTTTAGCTTAGCGAGTTCTTGTTGACACATGTACTAACAAACAGATGCATTTAATTTTTTAGGTTTCTGTACAGAGCTGACAGTGAAATAAGGTAATCGGAGTAAATGTTTACGCAGGTTATGTATAAACCAAATTCTTTCTGGATAAGGGCTTTAATTAAGAATATTAAACTTAAACCTCCAAAAAAAAAAAAAAATTGAAGGAAAAAATTGAAAAAAGGTTTTTTTGAAAATAAATTTATAAAATAATTATTTATTTATGAAAAAGGGAGGTAACCATACATCGCGGTCCATGTACTTCTGCTTGCTCTCAAACTAAACTGCATACATGTTTTAACAATGCACAGAGCTCGACTTTTATGTAGGTATACGAGTAGGTATGCTACTCAGAATTTTTAAAATATATTTATATGTGACCGATCCGAGCCCTTCATACGAATAGCAACCACCTGCCCAAGTCATGTTATAATCATGGCATGGATCAGCATCTACAAAAACGTTTATAGACATACTTGCCTTTAATTGAAATACCAGTAGTGCTAGTCCCTTGAGACTTGGAATGTACGTTACCTTAAACAGTCTTATCTCCCGGCGTCACCTTGAACATCAATACCTCAATCGTCCAATCATTCCATCAATCTTTCGCAATCATTCAAATCCTTTCTCCACGGCAATCTTCCCATCAATCTATCCCCCAATGTTCCAAATNTCTTTCGCAATCATTCAAATCCTTTCTCCACGGCAATCTTCCCATCAATCTATCCCCCAATGTTCCAAATCTTCCAATCAATCTATCCCCCAATGTTCCAAATCTTCCCATCAATCTTTCGCAATATTTCCATCACTCTTTCGCATTCTTTCNATCAATCTATCCCCCAATGTTCCAAATCTTCCCATCAATCTTTCGCAATATTTCCATCACTCTTTCGCATTCTTTCACAATCCTAATCCTCAGCAATCTTTCCATCAATATTTAGCAATATTTCCACCAATATTTCCATCAATCTTTCACAATATTGCCGTCAACCTTTAGCAATCTTACCATCAATATTTCTCAATCTTTCCATCAATCTTTCGCCCATTACTTTCATCAATCTTTCACATTTTTTCACAATCCTCCTCCACAGAACTTTCTATTTATCTTTAGCAATATTTCCATCAATCTTTCGCAATCCTCCTCCTCGCCAATCTTTCAATCAATCTTTAGCAATCTCTGCATCAATATTTCGTAATCATTCAATAAATTTTTCGTAATCATTCTATTTGTTTAAAAATCTTTCGTCCAGTCTTTAAATATTTTCTTGAATCTTATGATTACTAGCGTAATATTTCCATCAATCTCTCAATCTTTTTACCAATATTCCAAAATTTCCATCAATCTTTCGTCCAATCTTTCGATCAATCATCAATTCGTAATCAGTTCATATGTGAATCTTCTGTCCTCCATCAATGCATATTTAAAAAAAACATTCATTTACCAACTCTCTCCACACATTTGCACTTCACGACTGCATAAATGTTTTGTATTNCATATTTAAAAAAAACATTCATTTACCAACTCTCTCCACACATTTGCACTTCACGACTGCATAAATGTTTTGTATTCAGTCAACTATCAACACATTTTTACATTTAAGTCGTTATTATCAGTCGGTATGCAGACATTTTCGTAAATAGTCGAGTGCTCACAGCATCACTTAAAAGTTTTAAAGGGAAAAGGATTCAACGCACAAAAATTTAGAAAAACGAATTATTTTTAAATAATAATGTTTTTTTTTTATCATTCCTGAATTTTTGTGNCATATTTAAAAAAAACATTCATTTACCAACTCTCTCCACACATTTGCACTTCACGACTGCATAAATGTTTTGTATGCAGTCAACTATCAACACATTTTTACATTTAAGTCGTTATTATCAGTCGGTATGCAGACATTTTCGTAAATAGTCGAGTGCTCACAGCATCACTTAAAAGTTTTAAAGGGAAAAGGATACAACGCACAAAAATTTAGAAAAACGAATTATTTTTAAATAATAATGTTTTTTTTTTATCATTCCTGAATTTTTGTGACTGGGTGGATTGGGGTGAGGGAGTATGTGGTTAGTTAGGGTTTTGGGGCGAGTGTGAGGTTAATGCTATATGTTCCTCGATTTTCAAAAATTTTCTGTTTTTGGAATATTGTAATAATTGCCAGAAGGTATGGGGTGGAGATGTAGTGAGGGGATGGTGATGGTGGGGGTGAGCTACATATGGTCGTTTAATAGTGTATGTTACTCGATTTTTAGGACTTTTTTTTAGGTTTTTTATGGTTTTTCTTGATTTTGTATAATTGGGCAGTGGGAAGGTGGTGAGGTGAGCTTAGATAGAGTGTGGTGAGGGGATGGAGGCCTACAAGTATTACGAAGGCCTCTAAATCTTTCAAATATCTCGAAATTGACTTTCGGGGCTTCCAGTAAGCCACGTTTTCTTTCACAAATTTCGAGAAAAAACGGGTAATTTGCATGGGGAAAAGTGGGAAATTTCGAAGGAAAAAGGCCAATTTCAAGGGGAAAACGGTTGATTTTGAGATAAAAACGGAAAATTTCAAGATGGCGATGTATCCGCAGATCCGTAGCCCTCAGCCCTTGTTCTCGGATCGGAATAATCTATCTACTCATGTCGTAAACAACAACTGGTTCTGTGTTTTCATAAACCTCAAAATTTGTTTTGCAACCCTGAATTACTGAGTTACTAGATTGCTCATGGCCGAAAAGAAAGTGTGGGGTGAATATATTCACTGTCTGCACAGAATACCACGCCAGACTGGACAAATGTCATATTGGAGAAAGGGCGGTGTGGAGAGATTTGGGTGGCTCCTAACATCGAGGGCTTGAGAGCCGATGAGTATGGACTAGCGCCGGAATGCTAGGACGAGGGAAACGGGAGATCTCCGAAAAAACCCACCAACCAGCGGCATCGTCTCGTACGATTCCGACATGCGAAAATCCGTGAGCGGCCGGGCCGGGTATCGAAATCGGTTCGCCTAGGTAGAAGGTGAGTAGTCTGACCACTGCAACACCGCGGCCCCGAAAATGTCTTAATGTATGCCCCTACTGTCCCAGGCAACATCCTTGAAGTGCAACAAATTATAGATGATGCAAAATATTTTTGAGATGTGTAAAATATTTACCCCAATTTCTTTAAAGCTTTATTTATATCTGAACTGCAACTGGGAAATTTGCATTCAATAAAGAGTGGTTATCCGTATCTAATAGATGGCTAAGTATAAACTTGTTTTTAGTTAAATAATGCAAAATCGTATTGTGTACTGCAATATTCATAATTAGAACAGCGCGAAAATTACATCACATTTTTTATTTGGGGCACTGCTAATACTTCTGTTTTGGTTCCTCGTTTCTACAAATGCTTGGCTTTACGCGGGTAAATATAAAGTATAAATTTTGTCATAAGGGCTTAAGGTTGAAATTTATTCTCTCCCTACAGCGTCGTGTGTTATGCATAGATTTCTGTGCTGTACCACGGTGGCTTACAAGCTTAAGAGCATATCTAACCACTTGAAGAGAAAATTTTCGTTCTGTGAAATTAAAATCACACAAACAAAGGTGCATAACACAATCGAACCGAGGTTTGTTGTTATAAAAACATGAAAGTATCAAGGAGAGTTCTTTACAGAAAGAATAAGGTCAGCTGTGATAAATAAATTGAGATAAAAACACCATAACGAATAATCAGGCAAACGGGAAAAGTGGGAAATATCTACAGATATAAGCAGATAACTATTTACGACACAAAGAAGACCCAACAGACTAGTAGGCGACCCTCGATGACAATAGATGCAAAGTTTCGGGAACGAGAAATTGTTCACGTATTTAGGAACACATGCAGACTGAAGCGTATCGATGGATTGATTTTTGCACTTTGTTTATTTTCTGAGACTACGACACAAATCTGCTATGGCGTAGGTCAAGAAAAAAGTGTACTTAATAATGAACTTCTTCGAACCCCCACCCCCCTCCCAAACTCATCCGGACAATTGCACAAGACATTAAAAGGTACCGCATTTCAAGAGTTGATACATACTCTTACACTTAATTTTTACTATGTGCTATTTAGTAGACGAAGTGAAGTATTCAATCCAATTGATAATTTAAATATAAAATATTATGTTAATTTCCTGCAAGATTATATTTTAGTGATACCAGTATTGCATTTGTAGGGACGGAACATTTTATTATCTAAGCATCAATAGCCATGCCTTTGAAATTTTGTTGTTAGAAAACTCAAATAAACCAAACAAAGGATTCAGTATTGCGTTTGAGACTTAGCCCTAGACTGAATCCGCAATTGGTTGATGCTGTCTGTGCTAATCAATTTATTAATTATTTAAGGAGTCACATATTTGCTGGTTAATCAGTGAAACGTACTTGGNTGCTGTCTGTGCTAATCAATTTATTAATTATTTAAGGAGTCACATATTTGCTGGTTAATCAGTGAAACGTACTTGGGATTAGTGCCCGTGATAATGGGGTCCACTGGTACAATGTTATAAATTCCCTTAAATTAACTGCCTTTTAGTTGTTGTTGCTGTTCGAAAATTGCCCGTTTTTGCGAAAAGCAGGTACTAATAACCATAAAATCTACGAAAATTGCAGATGTTACGCAAACCATTCGTCACTACTTAACCACAATATTTTGTGGGGGGTGGAGAGGAGAGCTTTGAGCAGCCCTTAGCAGCTGTGTCTTAAGAGCCGATGAGTGTGAAGTGAGGTAAGTCTGGGGCAGCGTCTGAATGCGAGAGCAAGGGAAACGGGAGATCCCAGAGAAAACCCACTGACCAACGGTATCTTCTGACAGGAATCCGACGTGCGAAAATCCGGGGGTGACCCCGCCGGGAATCGAACCCCATTCACCGAGCGCTCCAGTAACCACACCACCCCTTCCCACATTATACACATTAAAACAAAACAATTCAAAATTACTTAAAGTACGTGCCAGAAATCCAAAACAAATAATACGATAGACATTAAGAAACTAATTTTTTTGATATGTACCACGTAAATATTATTTTTATTTTTTCATTTACCAGCTCGGAAGGGAGATGCTGATCTCACGACCTTGTGTTTGTGTACAAAGCACAATTTGAGACGAAATGTTTAATTCGAATGTTACTTTTTTTTCACCTACATGATGATAACTTCACAACAATGACGTAAACATACTCAAAGCAAAATTTAAAATAAATTAAATAAATTTAAAAATTATTTCTTAAAGTGATGCGAAGCTCAGTACTTTTACATAAGTTGCGTTAGTAGTCATGTGTAACTGACTGTAAAGTTAGGCGACATGTTTTTACTTTTACGGAATTAATGTTACCGCCGATAATGGACCATTAGTGAAATTTACAAAAAAAAATCGGATTTTCATTAATTTTCTCTATAATTTCAAACTTTGTGTAACACTGTAATAAGTAAAAATCTGAGATAAATCAATGTTTTTACTTGATTAGTTAAGTGAATCAAATATGCAATATTTATTTGGTTGCCAGTTGAATTTCGTCAGTTTGGAACAGTTTTCGCTACATCAGCCTGAGGGGTGGGGAGGGGGCACATCCTTCAATGCTCATCCTGGCAACTTCCGGAACTCCCGTCCATGGCTTGAAGTTTACAACCACTGGTTCGAAAGTTGGCCGCGGGTGAATACGGTAGTTAGGCAAAATATCAGCGTGCTAATTTTGATACCTTAGCTAACCCCGGCGCTGATATGCAAAGAAGGAAAGAGAGAGAGAGAGATAAAGAAGTGGAGGCAAGAAGGCTTTGTGAAAATGTATGAAACATTTAACACTTAATGGCAAACAACTTGTTCAACCTTACGAACTAACCGAAAATCTAGAGGAAACTAGCTTCGGATCTTCTTATGCTTTAAGCGCAACCCCGTTCGTCTTAATTATTTCATTATCCTTTTTGTAAAAAGAATGGTTTTAATAAATGGTGGATTAAATTTTAATGGACAATCATCTTTAAATTTATTTATATCACTTATAGAGCATTATGGTACTAAATCAGTATCAGTTATTTAACGAGAAATATGCGTGTTGTTGATACATGCGAGAGAATATTATTCCTTTATTCTGCCAGAGTAGTGACATAAACGTTCAATTATACCAATTCGTAAACAATAAAGTCTTTTTTAACTTAATGTATGAACGAAAACCTCATGAAATTCTTAATCGCGTTTCTAAATTGTTACGGTTTTATTAATACTAATGACATGCATATTTGAGTACGAGTATTAAATTACTTGTGGTACATCTAAATTTTTAGCATTAATTGCGTAATATCAATAAAAATTTTGCTCGATAATAGAATAAAAGCGAAACCGTTTATCGTTGTTTTTATGACAAAAGGCTATGTCTTAGGATTATAATGGAAAATCAAGATCTGACCGCTTTACCGATTAGTTAAGTTTTACCGTACCTAAGTTTCAAACTTATAAAGCAGTGATGGGTCTTCCATGTTCCACATGAGAAAGTTTGTTGATATTACAATTTAACTAATTTTGTTAATACATCTCTGACAACTGCATGTATCTCTATAAGAGAACATTTTGAAATAATTTATTAATATTAATTATGTTAGGCATCTACGTGTTTGAGGACTATCGTGGTTCATCAAGCTGCACTAGTGATACTGCTCAGATAATCTGTCAACCTCTCTAAGTTTGTCCCAGTTTTGAAAAAAAAATTATTTCTAATGTAAATAATTAGTATGATAAACTCGTACGAAGATTATTTTATATCTCTCCTTTAAGGTTGTGACGTAGAAAAAAAAAGGGAGAAACCTACTGAATATTAGTTTATACTAAGCAAGCCTAATAATTCGTTAAGCGTTTTTCAAACCACCATTATTAATTTTTTTTTTTAAGTTTATTAACATATTTAGTGAATACAAATGGATTTAAAATTCAACGCTGCTGATTTTATTTAAATTGCATTTATTTTATCTTTTAAAATTAATTACCTTTTTTTAATGCGCATGGTTCAAACGGAACTCCATTATTACATTTTGAAAATTAGGTATTAATAAATTTTTAGGATTTAGCTGATTAAATTCGTTCGCTCATAGTGTGCCATTCTTCTACTGTATACGCTGATTACTTCGTTCGTCATATTAATTTTACCATACGATGTGATTTAAAAATCTTAAAATTAGTTACAGTACGTAGGATATTGTTAATATAAAAAAATATCGAATATCCATAAAAAAAAATTCAACTTAGTGTTTGAAAAACTGCTTTGAAAATAATTTTTAATCAGTCGTAATTATTTAAAGGACATTTGAACCGAGAAACAAACTGAAAACATATGAAACCAGTTAACTAACAAAAACTGCCTAGTACTTTGTTTGATATTTAACTATTTAGCGAAGCGGAGTCTGATAAATAAAGCGGTCAAAAGCTCGTACTCAAAGATTTATATTCAATTGAAAGGCAGCAGATAAACACGCACAGCCACTTATCAGCGGAAGACCGGTATATATCTCGTGGGTCGGGGGTCTAATAAATAGCAGGCCGTAACCTACGGTCGATGGTGTCCAGGTGTCGATTCCAAACGTTGCGGGTGCTAATTTATCCTTATCTTCTCCTCGGTTTAGCGAAGAGCTACGGGGCTGCGTTCAGGCAACCTTGAGGCCCAGTAGCCGTGCAAATTGCTTGCCAACGAAACGAGGCTTGTACACATGTGCGATTGTGCTACTGAAGGTAGCGTGTAGGAAAGGAGCGAGCAATATTGTTAATAATTAGCGCTGTCTTAAAAATGTGCAAGACAAATTATGCAGTAAACGTATTTTATAAAGAATATAATGAATTTTGTATTTACAGTACGTCTATGTAATAAAATAATACAATATTTCTTAATCGACATCACAATAAGTATCATTATTTAAAAAATTTTGCAATTCCAAATTAGTGGTATTATTTACTACTTATACGTTAAATAATATAGTACATTTTTCTGCGTAAAATAATTGTAGCTATTATTTAGGTGCACAGTACACACAAATTACACTGACTCTAGAATATAAGCGATATAAATGTTCTTTCATAGTACAAGAACAGTTTTATTTAAATCGTAATGAGTAAGACGTTAATGTACAGGTCTAGTAGGTGAGAATTTTTACAGTGTCCTTATATCTGAAACAAAATAAGCACCATGTTAATGAAAACAATTTTTAATTTATTGATTTGATTTTGTGGTAATTTATGGTGGATCGAATGAATAACATCATGTACTGAAGGTTAAGTTTCGTGATTGATCGGAACCCGACACATATAGACGGATACTTCTTCTTCTTCTCTCCTGTAACTTACTGGCCACACAAGAATAGCATACGGAAAAGCTTTAAAAAAAAAAGTAACACAAAATGTTTCAACTTCAGCTGCAAAGTGCATGAGAAATATTTTTGGGCATGGTAGTACGAGNAGTTAAGTTTCGTGAATGATCGGAACCCGACACATATAGACGGATACTTCTTCTTCTTCTCTCCTGTAACTTACTGGCCACACAAGAATAGCATACGGAAAAGCTTTAAAAAAAAAGTAACACAAAATGTTTCAACTTCAGCTGCAAAGTGCATGAGAAATATTTTTGGGCATGGTAGTACGAGAATGTGGTGCATGCCAAATTCAAGAATAAATCGCCATTTAAAAATCATGATTAGATTGTTGTGCCTCGAATATCTTAAGCTTATCAGCAGTTCCGCAGAAGTGCCCTACATCTTACAGCGCTGAACGTGGTTGATGTACCAGAACGGTATAGGCGAGCACCGTATGCTTAATTAACGGAGTTTGAGCGAGCTCGTAAAACCGTCCGTCAGGCAGGACGGCGATGCCGGAGAAATACGCAGCACATTGGGCGAGGAGTGTCAGCAGTTACGTTGGCTCTGTTGATGAGAGGCGGATACAAATGTCGTTAAACCTGGTTCCGAACTACGACAAACAGACGCACGCCAAGACCGTCGCATATTTCGAACGACCACAGTGGACTTGACAGCGGAGAGTTAGGACCAGTCTACTATTGAAGTCGCCCGCAGACGGCCTGGACGTGCCTGAACATAAAATGTACGTGTCAACAATTCCGACGTCCGACACAGACATTGCATTAAAAGGTTGTTTACATTCTCAGTAGGACGCCTGAAGTATGTTTCTTCGTAAAAAGTGATTTAAGTTTTATCTCAGATATTCAATGACTTCCGCTGTAGTAGAAACGCATTTTATGGATGCTTGATCGTGCTTGTAACAAAGTCATCCACGTCACTATGTTTATTTTGATAATATTGATTTAGTCTGTTTTCTACCTATTCGTGATGATCCGATAAACTGGGTTAGATAAAACTATTATCATTATTGTGGTATTTATTAATGCTTGACGGGATGTTCACAGCGTGTTCTGTAAATCTCGGAGGGCATTAATCGAACATGTAAAGTAATTCGAAAATTAATGGCGTACAGAATACGGTATTTAGAAGCACGGCTAAATATACGCCAATTAAGTGGGAAAATTGCATTCCAGAGTGTCTTTAAAAACTATTTTTTTTAAAAGATGTGGCTTCTCATGGCATACTTTCCTCGGGAAATAATACTACTCATAAAATTGAGAGAGATATCTAAGTAAACATCTGCCGTATTTCAAACTTTATGCTGAACCCAATAACAAATATAAAAAAAATTGTTTTTCAGAGCTGTTTTTGGAAGTGTACTAATTGCACACATGCAAACATTATACAGGTAAAAAGTAAACGTTTCTTTTTATAGTTCGCCATTGAAAATACGTGGTAAAATCTTTTATTTATGCGATTAAACCTCTCTATATCTGCGAATCTGAGAAAAGTTTTAATATCATCGGTGTAGTATACATGTGGAATCCGGTTAAATGGATAATGACAGACCTTTACTCCTCAACAATAGCCCATAATAATCGTTCGGTAACCGAAAGGCCTAATCGTATTTCAGGTCCCTAAACGTAAAATTTTGCAGTCAAAATACTTTTTAGTAGACCAAAAATGCCGCAGTAAGTCTCATTTCCACCAATAAAAAATATAATATAATTTAATGTAATAGTTTTTAATTTATTAGGTTTAACTTGTCACGTGTATTATATTATGATAAAAATTAAATAATTTTATCTTCTGCAGATGAATTAATTAATGGTGATGAAGGTCACGTGGACTAGAGATGGAGCAATGGCGAAATTACACGGTGGTGAAACGGTGTGCCCGGAATAAAAACCCTGGCCAGTGGTAACGTCTGTCACGTTTCCCAGATAAGAATATATTCGTGTCGACCCCGCCGGGAATCGACTCCGATTCGCCCGGTGCGAAGCGAGCAGTCTGACCACTGCGCCACCACGGACCCTACGTGCATATCAGCGATAGTTTGTTGGGGTAGGTATGGACAACACGTGACACACGACTTGTTCCAACATTACATGGCGTCATTTAAACAGCAACATCATGTACCAACAGCAAATGTGTTGCTCTGTGCCAGACGTTGAGATTCATTGTCGGAACATTACGAATTAATTTCTCGAAAATGACGGCAGTTACCTTTAAAACACAAGACGGAATTTTTGTTCACCATGTACGGTAGAATACAAATCCACAGGGAAAAAATAAACAAAGTGATACAGTTACATTTTTATTTGCACAAATGTGCTGCCAACCCCTCACATTTCATGGATGGGTGTTGATACTGGAGCCCATATTTTTGGACGTTGTACTTCGTCGTTTAATAATTCAGTATCCGGAAACTCAGACATCTGTCGTTCATTTTAACTGTGTTACTAGCGCAAAATATTCTGCTTCAACCACACTTTCAAGGGTGGTTTTCATCCTTTCAGATTATACTTAGTCTATATGTCGTTTATATGTTTAGAAATATTTTTTCATGAGGAATCAAGTGTCGAAGACTTTCGGTAGAGTTCAGTTCCATCCTGTATATGCATTGTTTTCTTGATTTTAATAAATTATTTCAAGACTTAATTGTTATACACCGGGCTTTCATTAAAACGGACTACCTTCAGCCGCAATTAGTCCTTTATAATGGCGGTGTATTGTACAGTTAACTACCAAACACCAGCATACCTTGCTTGTCAAAACACGCCGATGTACAAACAAGTAATTTATTTGCTCAAACAAAATCCCTCGTTATAGTAATCACCGTGTTACATATTACAGTTTTGGTTTCATTAAGTTTGTTAATAATTAAAATTTACGAATTCTTGTTACGTACATAAATATAAAAAATAAATAACAGTTAGATTCATGTAATCATGGCATTTTATATAACAGCAGAATAAATTTGGGAACATAGTCTACATTTATTTTGCTTATATAGAACATTGTGTATGAAAGTAATAAAATTTTAATTTATTCGCATACCCAAGAGCAGATTTATTTTTAACAATAAATTCCGAAGTATAAAAGGAATAAATGTTAACACGAAATCAAAACCGTTATAGGGTTGGTTTGAGAGGTTTTGGTCAGAGATTAACAGTGAGCACTAGTTACGCTGAAAAGAGGTGAAGCTGGAACATGGGAGCAATGCAAGAACGGGGAAAACTGCAGCACCCCGAAGTAACCCACCAGCCAACATCAACGTCCGCCACGTTTCCCACATGCGAAATTCTGAGAGATCCCGCTGGTATTCGAACCCGTTTCCCCTTCGCGGAAACCACTGTCGGGCGTGACGGATAATCTTAATAGACTTCAACACAGTTTACCGGAGACCGATATCAAATGTGCAGTCTCAGTAAATGAAACATTTTCGTTCACATAAAACCAAACAAGCTGAAGGATTATTTTGTAATAGGTAGTATTTGTGTGTAACCTAAGTCAAGTTGTTAAGTCAGTCACATTGATGTACGGCAAAGTCACAGCGTTGATGCGTGGGACGCGTGAACTTTGCGTCGTCACGGTTAAAGCGACACGTTTCATGCTCCCTCCCAACGAGTTAATACGTACCACGTGAGCCGGCCAACCTTCCCCCCC
>NQII01004164.1:20519-38058 GCA_002778355.1 Clitarchus hookeri
TGGTTGCTTTTCCATGGGGCCCGCACGCACAAAACACATGCACGTGCACACACACAAAGAGAGCTCCCGCCGTCTGACTCGGCAAGGTCCGCGGGAATGAGGGTAGCTTCCGGGACATTGACGAAGGGGACGGGAGGACGAAGGATCACGTATTGTTGAGCTGGCACGCCAGCACATGAGTATTGACATCAGTTCGACACAAGGCCACCGGCACCCGCAAGCCCCCCTTGACCCCTCTCCACTAGCACTTCCTACTTTACAGTAAGAGGCTGTATCACCCCTTGTAAGGAAATTATTAATTTTAGTGTGGTAAAAGAAGTGTCAGGGTCATTACTGAGAGTGTTTCATAATACAACGGTTCTGTGCAAATTTGTATAGCTGATTGCTAATTGGTGTTCGCTGATTGTCAATAAAGTGTGAAAATGAAATAATTCATAAAATTTGGTATAAAGTTAATAGTTGCATAAATATACATTATTAGTCCATACAATATGCCCGCAATGATTGGCTGAGCTTCTATTTTAACATTTCTCAATAAATCCTCTTAAAGTTGAGTCAGGAAGAAGTAGATAAATAATTAAATATGGCGGGTGATGCGGTTTCTTAAAGAGCGTGGTTTTCCACGCCCTCTGTCTCCTTTAGCATTTCAGTAATGCATGCATAAGTTTGAATTTCTTTCTTTCTGGGAGGGGTTTTTACGTTGTCTATGCCGGTTTTTCCTCCTCCCGCTTCTTAGATACAGCCTCAGCTGTAGGTACACTCAGGGAGGCAGTGATGTCCCTAAACTGCGGCCATGGCTGCCCGATCCCTCTCTGCCACCGTGCAAGCCTTCTGTGCATGATTTACCTTCCTTTGAGGCGCATGGGGCCAAGCCCTGAGACGCAATTAGCTCCCGTCCCTACATCGGACCTGCACTTAAGAGGACTATGTACCGAAACATTTTCTGAAAAATCCTCCTTTGTGCGAAAACGCGTCTCTATATAAATACATGTTCTGGAAATACGACTTTATGCCAGAAAAGGTGGAAAACAATTATCTGTGTCCCTGTACTTTTACTTTTATCATATTAAGTGTACTTGTGGAGAAAATATTCGTGGAAATTGTCAAATATAGAATTTCTAAAGCAAGTCTATGCAGTTTTCTTAAGCGGTAAAAAAAAGTACGATTTTACGCACGTAGTTTAAACCTGTAGGCTTCAATCGCGTGTAATAAAGTCCCACTTTTCCAGATGTAATTTCCTTGCGTGTAGGAGCAATTAGGCGCTAGGGGTGCGTGTTAGTGTCACCCGTATATTTCCCTCGCTTCTTGACCTTGAATGTGTAGCTACATAGTCCTCTTAATACTTGGTTATATGGTAGATAAGGAAAATAAAATAGAAAATCATCGCGCGGGACACGATAATTGTGACCGAAAAACCTCCCCTTTTGTCGGGCCGTAGCAGCGTCCCAGCCCGACCGTTGGACTGATTAGGCTTGAGCAGATCTCTGCCAAGCGCAACTTAACTCACGGTAAAGTGGCGTGGGAAAAGAAAAGCCTCCGGGAACTTCGGAGTAAACGGCAGAATCTTCGGATGATGGAAGGAAGAACGCGGGAAGAGGATGATGGTGGAAAGAGGAGTATCGGAGAAGTTAGGGTTGAGTTGAGAGATTTGGACGACTCTTAACAACGGGGTCTTGAGAGCCGATGAGGGTGAGATTAGGTGCGAATGGAGCAGCACCGGAATGCAAGGGCGGGGGAAACGGAAGATCCCCGAGAAAACCCGCCGACCAGCGGCATCGTCCGTTACGATTCCCATTTGCGAAAATCTGGGAGTGACCCGGCGTGGGATTGAACACGATTCGCCTTTGTGGGAGGCAAGCAGGCTAACCGGAGAAGTAAGGCTGGACTCACAACCGTCCGTCGTACCCGTTAGTCGTCCATCCGTCTGGCAGTCATCCGTCATTATGGTAATGGTCAGCGGCCGATGACAGCTCCACCAACTGGCTGCTTTGCTGGTTGATAAATGTGATGGCGATGGTGTGGAGGCAATGATGAAAACATGAAATAACTCTGGAACCTACGGGTTCCAGTCCTACAGAGTTTGATAAGGACGGAAATCTTCAATTTCAGAGCAAGGACAGCTTCTCTCAATCCTACGTGCTATGGTGCGTTGGGGTTGTCTCTCACTTCACATACGTTGTTCGCCCTCTGTCTTCTGTTGGACAGTTCCGTGGTGGGATTGCTGGGTGAGCAACCGGTCTGTAATGGGTGTAAGGCTTATGTCCGGTGAGGCATTAAAGTGTCCTAAANGTGTAAGGCTTATGTCCGGTGAGGCATTAAAGTGTCCTAAACCATAACCGGAGTATACTTGGGTGGTGCGCTGGGCTCACCTCCTGGTGCACCAACGGATGGAAGGGGCTACTTCGGTTCGCCTGGTGCTCGCCATAGGTCAAACGATTGGTCTCTGAAAACCCACTATTGCCACGGAAAATAAGTGGGAGCATGGACTGATCGGTTCGGGCCCCACCAAATGTTCTCTCTGGTGTTCCGTTCTCTTTGAGGTTGGACTCGTACTGGCATTGGTTAACCCTGCATGCTGAAGGGTGTGTGGAGAGATTCCTCCTCTTAAAGAAAGACTGGGCGGTGAGCGGCAACCAGCTCCGATTTTGTCCTGGAGAGACACTAGGGGTATGGATATAACCCTGACCAGACCACACACTTGGTATCTGAGTACGAGGGTCTCAGAACCTTGTTGTAGGGTGTTCTCATGCTGTACTTGTGGATCAGGTTGGGGTTTTGGATCTGGTCAACTCAGGGGCTAAGCTGGGACACATACGAAGAGGGCGTGATTCCTCTCCCCCACCCATTGGGTGGTCGTAGTGGCGGAATGGCCTTCATGGCTAAGAGCGCTACATAAAAATACAAAAGGGCAAAGGCTCAGAAGCTCTAAATGTATGTGTTTTCTTCCGTCAGTTGAAATCGATTCACAGCAATCCGTGTTCCGTCAATCCTTCTTTACGGCAAAGTTTCAGTGTGACAACTAAACACTGTAAACTTTCTCTAGTTGGAGGTACATTTTTGTGGAAAAATATTTTCAAGAAAAAAATTTTTTGGGAAAATATTTTTTTTACATTATAAGAATTTATACTGAAATTAAAGACAGATCCACCGGCTTGCATTTTATTTCAAAGTACGTATTCTCTTATACGGAATGTCGTCAGAAAACAGTACCCCATTCGTCCGTCCGTAGAAAGTTAAAGTTACGTAAATATATGACGGATGGACAGATGGAACAAAAGTCGCCTCGTGATTGGTTGAAGATCACGTGAACTCCCGGATGAACGGACGAATGATAGATGCGACGGATGGTTGTGAGTACAGACTAANGCGCTACATAAAAATACAAAAGGGCAAAGGCTCAGAAGCTCTAAATGTATGTGTTTTCTTCCGTCAGTTGAAATCTATTCACAGCAATCCGTGTTCCGTCAATCCTTCTTTACGGCAAAGTTTCAGTGTGACAACTAAACACTGTAAACTTTCTCTAGTTGGAGGTACATTTTTGTGGAAAAATATTTTCAAGAAAAAAATTTTTTGGGAAAATATTTTTTTTACATTATAAGAATTTATACTGAAATTAAAGACAGATCCACCGGCTTGCATTTTATTTCAAAGTACGTATTCTCTTACACGGAATGTCGTCAGAAAACAGTACCCCATTCGTCCGTCCGTAGAAAGTTAAAGTAACGTAAATATATGACGGATGGACAGATAGAACAAAAGTCGCCTCGTGTTTGGTTGAAGATCACGTGAACTCCCGGATGAACGGACGAATGATAGATGCGACGGATGGTTGTGAGTACAGACTAAAGACGAGGCAGACCTCTCGTTGGCTGCGCATGACCAATCCCCGGGTCCCAACATTGAACTGCTTTTCTGCCAACACGTCTAGCATAAACCGCGTCGATGTGATTTGATGTTAGAACACTGTTTAGTAAACAAGTGCTTTGAGATGTTTTATAATTCCTCTAACCAATTTGTAAAGCTGTTTGATTATATTCAAATTGGCAAAAGTATTATATTAATATAAAAGTGATTGTCAATTAAAAATTAATATATGAACAAATACGTTCATCGCTGTTGGCCATGTGACTTTGACAGTTGTGTTTCTTTGGGGTAGGTCAATGTTGGGCACATGCGCAGAAGACGAATAAGCGGTCTACCTCAACTTTATTTTATGGTCGTGAGTCCAGTCTTACACACCCGCGATTCGAGATGAGGAAGGGTGTGCGCAAAGCTCGCTCAACGTCCACGATTTATGGATGCCTAAGCTTGCGGGGTGGAGCGCGTAAAAATGCAGATCTCAAGGTCAGTGTGTTATGACTGGCAATATAGAAAGGGTGATGCCGTAAGAAATTTCCTCCACATTTTTTTTAACTAGCCACCTGACAAGCTGCCATTTGCTCCTGGCGCCATCTTGCGACAAGGCGAGTAACTTAATGGTAACAATTAGGCCTATTCCTCTTTTTAAGACGGTCGGGAATAAAACTCACAGACGTACAGTAGGATTGTTGATAGGTTGTTGACGTTAAACTGAGCACTTTTAAAAGCCCTGCTCAAACTACTCGTACGCACACTGTGTGTTCTTCCATCATATGTAAAATTAACATTGCCTTGTGAGTGATCACTTTATTAATCTGTCGGACAAGTAAAATCTAAGAAATGTTTTTGGAAATTCAAAAATTCTTACATTTACATGCATTAAAAAGAAACCCAAAGAAATAATTTTAGTGTTTACAAATGTTTACCTACAACAGTTTATTCAACGATAAGACATGGAACTACTTTTCCTCCGTCGATACCAACCTCATGGGGCGCATTCCATTACGCGCGCCCGTTAAAATATATGCAGGTAGATGCAGTGAATTTTTCAAATGTTGATTTAAGAAATATTAGTTAAACGCGAACAGCCTATTTTCTTTGTATTCAGAGGTAATATCCACTTATGCACTAATTAGTGATTTATTCACATTGTTGGGTTTTGAAGTTTTACATATATAGAGCTATATTAGTTCCTATGTTTATGTTTTAGTTCAAGCCATTTATGTTNCGTCCACGATTTATGGATGCCTAAGCTTGCGGGGTGGAGCGCGTAAAAATGCAGATCTCAAGGTCAGTGTGTTATCACTGGCAATATAGAAAGGGTGATGCCGTAAGAAATTTCCTCCACATTTTTTTTAACTAGCCACCTGACAAGCTGCCATTTGCTCCTGGCGCCATCTTGCGACAAGGCGAGTAACTTAATGGTAACAATTAGGCCTATTCCTCTTTTTAAGAGGGTCGGGAATAAAACTCACAGACGTACAGTAGGATTGTTGATAGGTTGTTGACGTTAAACTGAGCACTTTTAAAAGCCCTGCTCAAACTACTTGTTCGCACACTGTGTGTTCTTCCATCATATGTAAAATTAACATTGCCTTGTGAGTGATCACTTTATTAATCTGTCGGACAAGTAAAATCTAAGAAATGTTTTTGGAAATTCAAAAATTCTTACATTTACATGCATTAAAAAGAAACCCAAAGAAATAATTTTAGTGTTTACAAATGTTTACCTACAACAGTTTATTCAACGATAAGACATGGAACTACTTTTCCTCCGTCGATACCAACCTCATGGGGCGCATTCCATTACGCGCGCCCGTTAAAATATATGCAGGTAGATGCAGTGAATTTTTCAAATGTTGATTTAAGAAATATTAGTTAAACGCGAACAGCCTATTTTCTTTGTATTCAGTGGTAATATCCACTTATGCACTAATTAGTGATTTATTCACATTGTTGGGTTTTGAAGTTTTACATATATAGAGCTATATTAGTTCCTATGTTTATGTTTTAGTTCAAGCCATTTATGTTAGTAGGTGCAAGCTGTTAGAGGTAAAGGCTAAATTAAAACAATATTGGACATTCATCACTATTACAAGAGTTAACTATTGTAAATGGGCGAGATTTTTTATTACAATCAACTTCAATACGAAGTCAATTCAGACACGTATTCTGTACTAGGTAGACGCATTCTACCTTAAATTTAATGCCTTAAGCTGATGAATTATCAACGGATTATTGCGGCCGGCACAGCAGGTTTTTCAGCGTCTTCTTGATCCATCTTACTCGCCTGGCGTAGGCAGAGAAAATATCCCTTTACTGCTGGGGTATCACGCAATGGTGGCCTGGTTATCAGTCTGGCGGAAGTAATTCTTACTCTTTTAATAACAAGCATTTAGGCAAAAGCGTCCCAATTAAAGCTGGCCTGGTTACCATCATATGTGTAATTGCGCGTTCAGGCAGGCCGCCGAACTAAGGCTTGCTCACGTCATTATTATTTTGTATGTTTTTTTGCTTGATTTATTCTCACGATAAGGCTCCAAGTTTGGAGCGTGGAAGTCAAAATGTTAGTACTACGTTGGACATCTGTGTGCAGAGAGGGTAACTGTGATGGGACAACCAGGATTATTGTGGACTCCTATCTACGAGGAGAACACAGTGCTCAATGATTCAATCATGCCGCAAGCGGGACGCGATCAATCACCGCCCCGGCTGCCTTGCCACGCGCGTGTGACGTCACAGAGAGCATACACAAGGACGGCCATATGTGTGTGATGACAGTATCTAGAGTTTCCCCAAAGAGGGTGCGGCGGTGAAGTCGTTAAGACAACTCGCATCATACCACGTGTAGCCTTTCTCCATTACCAACGGAGTTACCGCCATTTTTCGCGTATGGGAAACATGTCGGACGCTACCGTTGGATGATGGTATTTCTCAAGATGCTCCCGTCTCTCCTAGCAATGCATTCCGCCCTTGTTTCCTGCCAAAATTACTTCATCCCCTTTGGCGACGAAAGCCTCAGCTGTTTGCGCACCGTCCAGATCTCACTCAAATTTTCCTAAACTTAACCATTTATATTATTATATTATATTAAAATCATATAAAGGCCTAATTGAACCCGCTTAGTTTAAGTCCGAATCTTCTTACCACGTCATAAATCCGATTTTAAAAATTGATGTATACAAACATTTTAGTTGTTAACGTGTGTCCCTTCANCTTCTTACCACGTCATAAATCCGATTTTAAAAATTGATGTATACAAACATTTTAGTTGTTAACGTGTGTCCCTTCATGTAGGGTCTTTGCAATTAATGACTTATGCCTACTTTCCAACTGGCTTATCTCAGTAACAGCTAACTTAAATTTTTCTACGGACAGGATTATTACTAACGGCGTTATTAACTAACTCACTTTACTCTTGCCGAGATATTAGTTAATAGCGTCAATACTTTGAGTTGACCTTGGTGGGATTGAAAAAGCGTGAAAAGCTACGATAATACGCTATTATTTAAATAACACTGATTTCTGGATTGGAATTGANGTGGGATTGAAAAAGCGTGAAAAGCTACGATAATACGCTATTATTTAAATAACACTGATTTCTGGATTGGAATTGAGCCTATAATTCTGTTCTATGTTGAAAGTCTGAAAGTGGTTCACCTTCATTGAAGACGTGGAACAACCATTTTCGTTGCTAATGCTATACGATGTTATTTCTACCTAGTCGCTTGCGTGTTATGCGCCTATATAAGAGTATATCATTTTCGCCAGCAAGAGAACTAGACTTCCTGCACTGAAATGAGAAGCTTCTTTTCTGAATTACTAGTCCATGCATGTTACTGAAAACTCTTTGGAATATCTGATAGGTAAGATTAGCATTGGGTAATATTTCGAGATTGAGATTGAAATATTTTTGATGAAAATAACATATACTAGAAAAGACTGAAGTTTATTTTCACTAAAATAAAAGGAAATAAATTATTTATTCACTATTCACAAATTAATTTCTGAAAACAATGCTATAATTTGAATTAGATGATAACTAAGACCTATCCTATTTTTAAATACCAGCGTACCAAAAGGTGGGACATTACAGAGGAAGCAAAATTTTTTTTTAAATACTTCAAAAAAGTAACTGTGATAGAAATCTCATTTCAAATATCTTTTTTTTTTTATTGATGAAAGAATTATTTTATTGAATAAGCTAATATAACTCAGAAAAGTTCTTCAAACATAATGTATAGGCAGGCAGACATAGCATGACTGCCTGCCCATAAATTACATTTTACAAACCTACTTTTCTCAGAGAAAGTTACAAATTATGAACATTTATTATTTTATTAAATCAGTATAGTACCAAATAGAAAGTTGTATTTAGCACGTTCATCCTTATCGTAGGTAATCTGAAGACTTTTGAAATAAGCTTCTTGGCGGTGGGAACGCACAGCTGAAAATACGCACATGCGGTTTATCTTCCTGCCGGGAACAGACCCACTTNTCTCACTCAAATTTTCCTAAACTTAACCATTTATATTATTATATTATATTAAAATCATATAAAGGCCTAATTGAATCCGCTTAGTTTAGGTCCGAAACTTCTTACCACGTCATAAATCCGATTTTAAAAATTGATGTATACAAACATTTTAGTTGTTAACGTGTGTCCCTTCATGTAGGGTCTTTGCAATTAATGACTTATGCCTACTTTCCAACTGGCTTATCTCAGTAACAGCTAACTTAAATTTTTCTACGGACAGGATTATTACTAACGGCGTTATTAACTAACTCACTTTACTCTTGCCGAGATATTAGTTAATAGCGTCAATACTTTGAGTTGACCTTGGTGGGATTGAAAAAGCGTGAAAAGCTACGATAATACGCTATTATTTAAATAACACTGATTTCTGGATTGGAATTGTGCCTATAATTCTGTTCTATGTTGAAAGTCTGAAAGTGGTTCACCTTCATTGAAGACGTGGAACAACCATTTTCGTTGCTAATGCTATACGATGTTATTTCTACCTAGTCGCTTGCGTGTTATGCGCCTATATAAGAGTATATCATTTTCGCCAGCAAGAGAACTAGACTTCCTGGACTGAAATGAGAAGCTTCTTTACTGAATTACTAGTCCATACNAAATGAGAAGCTTCTTTACTGAATTACTAGTCCATACATGTTACTGAAAACTCTTTGGAATATCTGATAGGTAAGATTAGCATTGGGTAATATTTCGAGCTTGAGATTGAAATATTTTTGATGAAAATAACATATACTAGAAAAGACTGAAGTCTATTTTCACTACAATAAAAGGAAATAAATTATTTATTCACTATTCACAAATTAATTTCTGAAAACAATGCTATAATTTGAATTAGATGATAACTAAGACCTATCCTATTTTTAAATACCAGCGTACCAAAAGGTGGTACATTACAAAGGAAGCAAAATTTTTTTTTAAATACTTCTAAAAAGTAACTGTGATAGAAATCTCATTTCAAATATCTTTTTTTTTATTGATGAAAGAATTATTTTATTGAATAAGCTAATATAACTCAGAAAAGTTCTTCAAACATAATGTATAGGCAGGCAGACATAGCATGACTGCCTGCCCATAAATCACATTTTACAAACCTACTTTTCTCAGAGAAAGTTACAAATTATGAACATTTATTATTTTATTAAATCAGTATAGTACCAAATAGAAAGTTGTATTTAGCACGTTCATCCTTAGCGTAGGTAATCTGAAGACTTTTGAAATGAGCTTCTTGGCGGTGGGAACGCACAGCTGAAAATACGCACATGCGGTTTATCTTCCTGCCGGGAACAGACCCACTTNAGCTTCTTGGCGGTGGGAACGCACAGCTGAAAATACGCACATGCGGTTTATCTTCCTGCCGGGAACAGACCCACTTCGAGGCGTTCAAGTGCGTNTACGCACATGCGGTTTATCTTCCTGCCGGGAACAGACCCACTTCGAGGCGTTCAAGTGCGTGTTGTATTGTCTTCGCGTCGCAAAGGTGTCCCACATCCCACGTCGCATGGAGGAGAATGTCGCTGGTGTCTCGGTGTAAACAGTCGCAAACTAACCAAGTTTATGACCCAAGTAACGTACAAGTAGTAACGTACACAAATACTGGCTTCGTCAGTAGCATGCCTTTAGCTGACCCTAGTTTCAAAGGCCTGCCCGCACCTTTAAACAGCGTGGTTGCAAATTCTGTGGAGTTATGCTCAATTCTGTCTTCATACACGTTGTCTCTTGCAGGCGAAACGCCCGTAAACAGTGTTGCGAAAATCTAAGTTCCCGGAAATGTTTCTGTGAGAAACCACTATCAGAAATACTATTTTCCGTTAATTGAGTAAAAATGTGATGACACTACTACTAGCTATTCTGAACACACCGCACATTTACATAATATTTTTAACAGGTATGACAACACAATTAATGGTGCTGTCAATCTAATATAACAAAGTTATATTGCTATGACATATTACTATGACGCACGGCACTGTATGACCAGATTTTTGAAGCTGATAGATACTGAGTTATAGCTGAATTTTTACGTTTGAGATAACAAGAGTAACATACCCAGTATATATGATTTCATTTACCGATACACTCAAAATAAAAGCATCCAAACAATAAAGATATCAAAATAATTGTTTTTAAATGCCCTGTACAAAAATGAGCCCAGTTTTTCAAGTACTGAATATGAAAAAAAAAGTTACGGAGGAATCAAAACAAATCGAAAACGAAGTGTTATATAAACGCTAAGGCGAACACCTTGGCCCAAATCATTATAAAGGTACATTAAAATCGCAAAGTTACTGTTTCAAATCCCAGAAAATCATGTATGTACATTATTCTATAGAAGTTAAATTTACTTTTAGGAGTTAGCTACATTATTCCGCCATTTAATCAAAAACACATTATGAGGTTTTTAATGATCAGCTTTTTATATTACGTCATTACGGAGAGGTTAAATATAGAAGTTTACTTTTTGTCCAAAAAATTGCATTTCAACTACTTACCTTGTGTTTTATAGTTCAAACAGTTACTCGTGCGAAATATGTGGTCAATTATTGTCAGTAGAACGTAATTTTCTTGTATATTTAATGTTTTAGAATTTATACGTTGAAGCATTGAGTAGTTAGTGTCTGATTTTAGTCAACCATGAATGAGAATAAAATCGGATAAATTTGTGTACAATAAATATAAGGTAAATCCCGTTTTTTAATTAAATTATTTTCTCTCGGGCATTGTTATACGTAGCAACAAAAATGAATCTTTATTTCCAAGAATGAAATAACTCTCATATAATACTTTCAATTTTCCACTTTTTTTACTTCCACTTTACTTTGATTTCGCATGAGAATCATCTGCGAACATCTATGCGTGCTGATTGCTCTGTGCAACGCATATAAGTTATTGTAGAACCCGAAGCCCATACAAAAACAAACTTCGATACTTACAAACCATTTTAGGAATAAACGTTTCTCTTATCGTTATACAATAAATATCTGACGTACGATAAATGGGAATACTTATTTCTTTGAAGTAAGGAATCCATTTGCTGTAAAGGAAAAGTACCTAATGTTGTTCAACACACAAAAATTGTATCCATTAAAAAACATAGACGTGATAAACTTTCACCTGCAATAAATCTTATGATCACGAATATACAATANTTAAAAAACATAGACGTGATAAACTTTCACCTGCAATAAATCTTATGATCACGAATATACAATAAATCTTATGATTACGAATATACAATAAATCTTATGATCACGAATATACAATTTCTGTATAATTGACGTGATCGTAGTCTCAAATGCATNAAGTGTTATATAAACGCTAAGGCGAACACCTTGGCCCAAATCATTATAAAGGTACATTAAAATCGCAAAGTTACTCTTTCAAATCCCAGAAAATCATGTATGTACATTATTCTATAGAAGTTAAATTTACTTTTAGGAGTTAGCTACATTATTGCGCCATTTAATCAAAAACACATTATGAGGTTTTTAATGATCAGCTTTTTATATTACGTCATTACGGAGAGGTTAAATATAGAAGTTTACTTTTTGTCCAAAAAAATTGCATTTCAACTACTTACCTTGTGTTTTATAGTTCAAACAGTTACTCGTGCGGCATATGTGGTCAATTATTGTCAGTAGAACGTAATTTTCTTGTATATTTAATGTTTTAGAATTTATACGTTGAAGCATTGAGTAGTTAGTGTCTGATTTTAGTCAACCATGAATGAGAATAAAATCGGATAAATTTGTGTACAATAAATATAACGTAAATCCCGTTTTTTAATTAAATTATTTTCTCTCGGGCATTTTTATATGTAGCAACAAAAATGAATCTTTATTTCCAAGAATGAAATAACTCTCATATAATACTTTCAATTTTCCACTTTTTTTTCTTCCACTTTACTTTGATTTCGCATGAGAATCATCTGCGAACATCTATGCGTGCTGATTGCTCTGTGCAACGCATATAAGTTATTGTAGAACCCGAAGCCCATACAAAAACAAACTTCGATACTTACAAACCATTTTAGGAATAAACGTTTCTCTTATCGTTATACAATAAATATCTGACGTACGATAAATGGGAATACTTATTTCTTTGAAGTAAGGAATCCATTTGCTGTAAAGGAAAAGTACCTAATGTTGTTCAACACACAAAATTTGTATCCATTAAAAAACATAGACGTGATAAACTTTCACCTGCAATAAATCTTATGATCACGAATATACAATAAATCTTATGATCACGAATATACAATTTCTGTATAATTGACGTGATCGTAGTCTCAAATGCATCATACATTTTTTATTTTTGGTGGTTCGAAGTGTCATTTTGTCAAGACTAACTTTGTAATGTCAATACTAGATTATTTTTACACCCTACATTTTTTTTGGTTTTCTTACCACGTTTTATCCAATTACGTGTCGACATTACTTAACTTGTTTGTCCTAATGCATGCGTAACGCGTTCCGGTATACTTTGTGCTTACTTCTATGTAACATCACATTAGTGTTTTTCTCTGTAATATTTGCGCAGTTAAGGCAATGATGTCCGTTCATTTGCAAAAGTTGAGAGGTGGTCGGCCATGAGAACGTTGCTTGTTCGGTTCCTTGGTTTAGCGGTAAATTGGAATCGATGTCGTCGATACAATTACAGCAAGTCTTTAATAGCTCCTGTCGAACAATAACGTACTGAGACGGCGTTCGTCCATAACCTCAAAACGGAGTAGTTTATATCAGAAATGTATCGCGTAAACATATTTATTACGACGCTTTACAGCAATGGTTTGCCAGCATGGCGGAACAGGCTACCAATGCCGTGCCACCACGCGCTGAATGGACTTAGATTCCACGTAAATTAGGATAAGGCTAGTTCCCCATCATAAGAAGTCCCAACGTCGATTCCAGTGAGGATTAGAGCTACGAGAATTTCAAAATGGTAAGTTGCAGTTTCGGCAGCTCATGAATGCATTCTGAATAGAGCTTTCAACTTTTTCGTTTATTGTGTGGATAACACGATCTGGAAGTCTGGCTGTAATGAAAATAGCTGGCTAAGCATTTCGTGAAATTTTAAAGATGACCACTGAATTCATAATACGTTATTCTAAAATTATACTATGAAATATAATTATCGTTTAAATGTTAAATCCAACATACTTATTATTAACACTCCAGAACATTTTACCTTACAACAGATTCAAGCGCGTATTTATCTGAGAACGAGTAAAAATATGTATATTTATTTCCTAGTTTTCAATCTTTAGTGAGAGGAATTAACATTACTCTGAAGAGTACTAGTAAAAAGTCTTAGTCTAATTGTTCCATTTTTCTAGATAAGACTGAATTTTCGTTGACGAAGATCGTTTGGATGGAAGGTACAGTGAAAACAAATGTATAAGTTAATGCATTTATTAGAATAATACCACATCAATTCACTTTGCTAGAGCATGTGATTTAGAGAAATGTCTTTTGGATAATGTTTAACATTTACCAACAGCTTATTTCGGGTTTGGCTTAAGACGAATAATGATAAAGTAAATGTGATCCACACAAGTTAAAGATGTACCGGCGAAAAATGTCGGGTATTTAATACAGTAAATAAAGTTTTTTTTTAAATTGAAAGGTCTATTTTATGAAAATCATTTCTAAGGAATGGCTTTTTCTATAAAATGGAAAATACCTCAATATTCTACTAACTACAGTTTTCATTGTGGTAAGTTTTGCTGAATCATTTTGCAAATTCGTATTATTTTTAAGTCACAGAAGATGTATGTAAATTAGTGAAAGGCTTTGTGTGGTAAAGATGTATTGAATAGAAGTTTCAGTTAACTGTAGAAATTGTGAAAAGGGTTTATTATTAAAAAAAAAATGTACAAATACGAACACAAACTTGTGCCACACATAGGACGCATTTATTTATAGATCGTGACTCGCATATACCGAGGTAGGAAATACAAGTTTAAAAAAAGACGAAAGGGCAACGCTCATTATAACGGACTCTGAACGACTTTGGAAGAATCTATTGTCATAAAGTGGTTTGTGCTAGAATTGGGATCATCTCACTACTTGTCGAAATTCCCAAGCATGCAGGCATGACGAATTATCGTGCACGGTCATTGAGACGCTTCCATGAAGAACGATTGCGAATGCCCTATTTCTCCAAGTGAATCTGGCTGGAATGTGTTTCTTTGACAAGTACTTCACCGTCAATGAAGCTGTCAAATGGGGAGGTGTGAAATGTCGTAATATGCATGAAGTGTTCATTTACAAACGCGTATTATCGCAGGTTTTCATTTATTTTGATTTATAGCTGGAAAATTATTCTATACAATGCAGATAGCGGTTGATACCATGAATTGATAAAATAAAGGAATCTTCTTTCCCCGCAATTTAAACTGCGAAGTAACTAAAAATTCCAAAAGGAAAGCTTGTTAAATAATAAAAAAGAAAACAGGTACTTATTCCAGTAAAATCCAAATACAAATCGTCACATACATGTGCAGTACATTAGCGGAAATTTAATGTTTCAGTTTTATTTATAAATTAAAATTTAAAAATAACGAACACTCTGCATAAAATGTATATTTTTATTTCCTGCAATACACCTTGGGTTAAACGTTAATGATCTACACGAAATTTTAAACATTAACTTATATAATATACTCCATCGTTCATGGCGAATTAACAAACTGTGGCGTGTTTGCGAAAAATCTCTTTGTTTTCCCCTTTGTCAGGTTATCAGGTTTTGAACCGAAGCTATTAACCCCAGTTTCTTGATTTTCCTCTTCGAGGGAATTGTTTTAAGCGTAGCAGTTTGCTGTTCAACAGCTCGGGCCATTTTTGAAGGGGTCTCCGAAGGCGAGGCGCGCACGTCGGCGATGCAATTTAGCGAGAGCGTAGACCTCGGTGGCTTACCCCAGCAGAAAGGGCGGCACAGTATCAAAGCTAATTTCCATGAGAGGTTCGAACGTTCGTGCTGATGAAGTAAGTCACGGGAGGAAGGGCGAAACGACGAGCACGAGGAAAAGGGGTTGTTGCACCACGGTAGGGTCCGAAAGGGTTTCCGGAAAGGGGTGGTACGGGGAAGAGCAGGAGGCATGAGGAACGATGCCAAAAGCACAAACACGAACAATGTGGTTTGCTAGGTCATAAATTTCCACCCCCCCCCCCCNGTGCGATAGTAACCTTTTGTACGCGACTAATAACTAAAATTGAATTAGCCGCGGAGATTTAACCTATTTTCAGGAATGCTTCCTTCCTTTCATCTCGTCCTTCCGCCCCCTTCCCATCCCCACTCCGTGAGCTCGGATTTCAACCATTCCGCCACAAGCAACTGCAGCCATTATTATTATTATTATTATTCCACCCTTCGCCGACCCACCGCCTTACCGCCAACCCCCTCGCTCTCACATCTTCTGCTTCATAATCTCCCTGCTGAGGTGATGGGAGGATGAGAATCGGAAAAGGGTGAGGGAGGGGGGAGGGAGGGTTCCATGATCCCGAGGTCATTTNCCTTCCCCTCGCCACTCCGTGAGCTCGGATTTCAACCATTCCGCCACAAGCAACTGCAGCCATTATTATTATTATTATTATTATTCCACCCTTCGCCGACCCACCGCCTTACCGCCAACCCCCTCGCACTCACATCTTCTGCTTCATAATCTCCCTGCTGAGGTGATGGGAGGATGAGAATCGGAAAAGGGTGAGGGAGGGGGGAGGGAGGGTTCCATGATCCCGAGGTCATTTCCCTTTCGATTTGAGATTTCATGTGTAAACTGGCGAGTAAATAACGCTCGGTCTATTGGTCCCGAAATTCCACAGGACGCGGACCTGATTCGGAGACCCGAGAAGTATTTGCAAACTTCACCGACGCAAATTGGAATGTCGAACTGGCAGAGTGCTCCCCGGTCTTCGACTATAACGTCTGCCGATTAAGCAGGAATTCTTGGCCACGCCGTGATATTGCACGGCCGAGAGAAGCAAATGGTTGCTGGTTAATTTTGGGCCATATGTTTTTAGCCGACCAAGTTCACTTCAACACTGAACAAGTTTCTACTATCGTGCTACGTTATTTCGCTGAATAGCGAGCGCAAAATCTTCAGTTAATTTTATCTCCTCGCTTCAATAATATATAACTTCTTGCACTGTAGGCTTTGCTACCAGCCACGCAGTTAGTTATACACGAATGCATCCCACGTATGAATTGAGTTGTTTAGCAAAATTAACTGAGAACTTAATTATAAATTATATTCTGTTGAGTGAAACTGGAGTACACGCATGTTTTAACGCTTAACATTAAACACAACTACTTTGTACTAACATTTTCATAACATAATTCCAGATGAGCCGTAACCGACTCCTTCAGAGTAAATTTACGGTATTATTCCATAGTCACCTGGATAAAGGTCCAAAATCAGCTTGAATTTAACAAATGGGTGAACCAGTTATGTTGAACAACATTATTTGTAAAATAATTTTTATAGTCAAGCAAATTATAATATTACAAACGACCGTTGCGTCAAAGGTTTGTCGAGGATGAAGGACGANAATTTTCATTGTTAACTTTTGGCAATTAAGTATTTGTTTCGATAACGTGTGTACATTTTCAAAATCATAGTTCGAATTTTAAGAATTTATTTTTTCGCTAATTATGTGTTTGCCATTGTTGTTTACAAATTTGTGCTGGATTTTCTGTACCCATTCACCGACATATAGGCCTACTTGATGTATGTGAACCAACACAGCAAATAATGGGACTCGTACTGCCATCTCCCTTTTGTGGTGGTCGGTGAGACCCCAGGTGGAGTTCGGTGAATAATGTTTGGGCACAGATAATTCTGACTGAAAGCGAACGGCCCACGCACCATTACCACCCGAAACACAACCCTCCCCCCCCCCTGTAACAACGCCGCACTGCCCCATTACACTTGCAAAGAGTTCTTTAATTTCGCACCGCATGTTCGGCAATTTGCAAGGCTTTGTGATGGCTTTCGCTCTATCTTCAGTGTTCAGATGAGCGTCCAATTCAAAGCGAAAGCAACAATAAAAACACCGAAGGAAAAAGGTGACAGATTTTTTTTTAATTGTCTCGCACAAATACTTACCTTGAGATGACATACACAATAAATAAATTAAACTATAC
>NQII01004164.1:39978-68451 GCA_002778355.1 Clitarchus hookeri
AGAGTGAAGGGATCGTGAGGGGGAGGGGGGGTGATAACCGGTCAAAGCCTCGCTGAAACGAGGTTAGGTTTGCCGCGCGCGGATCAATGCGCGCACACGCAGGCAGGCAGTCCCGCGGATCGGACACGGCCCGTGACATGCAACGTCCGTGGAGACGTGGGATGCGGGATAAGCCACAGCATCGCCCCCTCCCAAGGCCGTGCTCATCGATGAGGGGCTACGGGGTGGGGTGCGTTCTGACTAATGGCCACCTGATCCCATTTACACATGACGCCGCCCGAGTCTGGCCGGCTTACAGCCCCCGCCTGCAGCCACCGGCTGTCTCTGGATTACCGCTCGGCGCGTGCGCTCAAACCCTTCCGCGCAGGCTCGGGTTTCCGCGTGAAAACAAGTTCGGCCTCTCCCTGGTCGCTCCCTCCCTCGTCCGCGAACAACGCGAACAGAAGAAACCCCCGAGGAACGGTTCGGATTAGAACTGGTACCCGATGGCGTTGCCGACAGTGCTTTCATCACGATGCACCAAAGAGGGCATTCGTTTTCTATAGGTTGTTTACGCTTTTATCTCTGAAGTCTGATGGCAGTGGTGAGTCCATGAGACTAAATAAAAATCTCGCGCGCACATAGATTTAAGCAAGACAAAAAAACGAAAAAAAAAACCCTTTAACATCACCACAGACAGATAATTAGGAAAAGCTGTTTCCTTGTCAAAGAAAAATAAATATGTATATAATTAAAAAGACAAAAAGACGAACTACTACTTATTACAAAACAGGACCGACAACAAAAGTAAACACAAAGAAAAGACAATACAATGACGAAAACTAAAACACCATACTCGTAAACAAGACCGTGCAAAAAAAAAAAAATATCAGTGACCACAGCTGAGCAACCAAACTCAAAACACACACAAAAATTTGACAAAAACCACAATGAAACGCAAGTCAGATTATGAAACCAAATAAATTAACACTACCAACAACACAGGAACCACAAAAATAACCAGGGAACATAATAGATAAACCAACAGAGAGTACACAGAGCGACAAAAAGTAACACAAAATATAATAAGTCTTCACAACGTTTCGGCGCCTGAGATATGCCCCCATATTCAATTATTGAGCATAGTGGCAGCATAATGCCAGTGTAGTAGGCTGTTCACAGTTAAGTAAGCACATCAAGAAATCTACCATAAAAATAATTACTGCCCATTTATTGCACGTTGTACTTCCGTACACAGAAGTATGTAGGCTCCCAGTCAATTTGATAGCAAATAAAATAAAATAATCGTACGTCTTGGTATTGTTTCGTCTTGACTGATGCATGAGTAAAGTCAACACGCACATGGTAAGGTTTATTCTACTCAGGTTGGGAAACTCAATGCTTTTAGTTTGACAACTAATATTTTTCACCACTAGGTAAGCACTAGTGTCGCATTTGTACCAGTTTTAACTTTTTTCTACGTTAAAAACTAAATAATTGCAATAATCATAAATCGAATATAAAATTACTTCTTAACTAAGTAAAATATTTTTTTTTATTATTAACGTAGCTTAAAATTGTAATATAAAGTGACCTCTTTGGAACACTGCGCACCTAGTCGCGTAAATTTTCCCTATGCCAAACTCTCTCATAATAAAACTCGTTTATTCCTGACCTAGGTAGAATTAACCTAACCCATGGCAATGTAAATTGTACACTGGAAGAACAATCCTAGTAGATAATTATGTTTCATTGTTCACTAACATCCACTTAAAGCATGACGCATACTCGTTATTTTAACGTTTTGACGTTTAAAATGTACTTTTTACAAGTAGAGAAAGGGCCGTGTTTATCAAGACAGTGCGAGTTGCCGCCAATGAGCCATATCGAGTCGTCATCAATGGGCCATTGACCCAATGAAGGAATCTCCATGTACTCACAGTTGCAACGATTATTTTGGGATGGACAATATGGATAGTTGCGTTCGCTAATTTAAAGCTCGAGTTAATGAAGCGTTGGTAGACACATATTTACAAAAACCACTAATACGTTTTCTGTTGTAGATGGCTGCAGGGGTTAAATACGGTCGGTGGGAGGATGGTAATATGGGTTGCGCGTTAGCTGCAGCGCGGAAAGCTGATATGAGCGTCAACGAAGCTGCCAGAACGTACAGTATACCGCGGGAAACATTGCAGAGACATTTGACGGCTAAGAAAAGCTTTCTGCCGAAGAGAAAATAAATTATAGGCACAACAGTTGATCTACCTGCGGAAGTAGAACACGAACTAGTTTCGCATGTGCTAAAACTGGAGGAATCTATGTTGGTCATAACACCTATAGATCTGCGTATATTGGCGTTGAAATTGCTGTAAGGAATGGAATTCCACGTAAGTTTAACAAAAAAAACCAATTGCAGGAAAAAATTATATAACGCATTCATGAAGAGACATCCTGAACTCAGTTTGCGACAGCCAGGGTCCACTTCTTTTGCTGTAACGAGAGAATTTAATAATGGGAATGTGCAGCATTTTTTAAATGTGCCATAGAGAACCGTTGACGAAAACCAGCTAAATGCAACGCTAGTGTTTAACTTTGATGAGACTGTTGTGTCTAAAGTTCAAAAGAAACCGAGGAAAGTGGTAGCTGGAAAAGGTGAAAGGGAGGTAGGTTCAATGGCCAGTGGAGAAAGGGGATTCACTACCATTGCAGTTTGCTACATAAGTGGTGCTAGCCAGTATGTACCGCCATTAATAATATATAAGCGTTCCTGCACTGCTAACGGGCTGGAAGAAGGAGCTCCCCCAGGAACCATATTTGTGTACAACCCAGAAAGTGGATACATAAAAAAAGACATTTTTGTGATTTGGTTGCAACATTACAAAGATACCGTCCACCCTACAAAGGAAAGGAAAATTTGGCTCTTTCTAGATGTCCATGGTATCCACGCTAAAAATATCTGTGCATTAGAGATTGCTCGAGAAAACGGAATAATAATTCTATCACTTCCAGGCCACACTGCACAAAGGCTCTATCTAGCCCCCGAATGTGTCCCTTTAAAAGCCACTAGGTAGAAATTACATAATTGAAATGGAAAATTTCTTCGTCAGAAGCGCAGCCAAGGCAAACCTGAAATCACTCAGTTTCACATGGCTGGATTATTTGGCAAAGCATATGGGCAAGCTGCGACACTAGGGACTGCAGTGAATGGGTTTGCGAAAACAGGGGTTTGACCAGTCAATAGGGATGTGTTCCAGGATTGTCATTTTTTGGCAGTAATGCAATTCGAAACAGATGACATCCCAGTTATGGAAGCACCAGAAACAGTCTTATCAGTCAGTAGGCACATTCATCCCACTATTGTCAAAGATGTTTTAGCTAAAGAAGCTGTGCCCTCTTCCAGTTCCGATGATCAAGAATCATCTCCATTAATTAAAACACTAGCTTCACAAGTACATTTTTCCTTGGATACACTCTCTCCGTTCCCAGAAAAAATTTATCCTGGACGAGGTTCGAATAAAAAGGCACAGAAAGCGATAGTCGTTACAAGCATTCCTTATAAGCAGACACTGGAAGATACTGAAATCAAGAAAAAAATCCCCAAGAAAAAACAGACAACCAAGAAAAGACGTATCCGAACTCCTACTTCAGGGAAGTCAGCAAGAGCCAAATTCTCTTTTCCTGAAGGTGTTTCAGCAAAACTCCATCCTAGGGAAGAGTCATGGTTTTGTGTCATCTTTTCCCATGACATTAAGGAAGATATGATTCAGTGTTTATCGTGCAACGAGTGGATGCCTGAAACGTATGCGGTTGTTAAGAAGAGGGCCAAAGTATTCTTCTGTCAAAACTGTGACTTATTTGTAAAAGAATATCACCTTGTATATAACCGTTTAAATTTGTGTGCTCATTTAGCTATACTGTGTCTAAATATTCAATTTAATCTAACGATTTGAATACGGTTTTGATGGTTATGGGTTGTTAAACAACTGCATGGTTTCGTGCCTTATGAAACAGCCTTTTAGATAGCAAAGTTTAATTTAAAAAAGTATTTTCAATCACCACAAATATGTTTGTCCTCGTGTAGGTACGTGTGCACGTCTGTGAATCTGTCATAATAATGATGTTTCAGCAAGTAAATCAATCCCAGACAAACCAAACGCATGTCTACCTCATCAGTTGAAGGTGCCCGTTCCCTATATTTAGTTATGTTACTTTTCCTGGTTTCATTTTACCGTTACTTATTGATATTACCCCGGTATATCGAAAATTTACGAATATAAAAACTGAATTTAAATCTTTAGTTCCTATCGTGAAACGAATGACAACTATTTATGCTTTGACGTGATTCACACTAATTTATCGGTAAAGGAGGAAGCAGTGTAAAATAAAAAATGTATGTTTAAACTCATCTGAGAATGACAACATTTTTATGCCAGAAGTAATGCGTCATAAAGAAGTCCTTTACTTTATTCTCGAACCTAACTCTTTAGTAACTGCTTTCATTGCATTTTAGGCAAGATTAACCTATTGTCAAGTTCAACTCTACCAATTCAGTGTCGAGAGCGGTGAAGCTTCTATGCAGCAGGATATCGGATACTCGCTTATATTAAACCATGATTATCACTTTTCCGATACATGGCGATTCCAGCTCAGAAGTTGGTGAACATTAGCCAGGAAATTTCGCTTACGGAAAACCTAAATGAGCTGCTTAACTTCCGTGGAAAGTCAGTAAATTCAATACTTCGTAATGGATTAATTATATTTCATTATCCCTTGTGTAGATGGCAGAGAGCCAACGATATTTCAAAACAATTTCGTCCGAAAGACCAAAGAACGAATAAAATTATATAAAATAACAGCAAAACAATGGTTGCAAACTTTTTAAAATTAATTTTTTTTTATTGTTACTGGCGATTTAATTAAACATGATTAAAGGCCTTTTCTTCTAACAAGCACATAATCAAACCAATTATTTTGAAGCAAATTATTCTATTTATTATAATAATATAAAAATATATAGTTAATCTGTAGAGACAAGACTGATATACGATCTTATGGAAATTGTGAAAGGAAAAAAAATATTTCCGCCTGATATATAAAGCGAGTTCACCTATTCCAGTTGTTTTATGTAACATGCGTTAATATTACAACTCCCCTCGCTTGCCTTACTAATGACATTAAAAGTTACCTCCAAAGACAGACGATGTAGTCTATATAATATATTTTATTTCATAAAATTATATATTACAGCTTTATTAATTTAATACATCCTTACTTGAAGTTCAATTAAAATTGTCCGTATAAAGCATTAAACATGTATAGAAACTAATCGAAAACATTGTTTATTTATTTGAATATAATTTTAGTTACAAAATATCATAAGTTAAATTGCGGTATTTTATTCGTGGCATAACAGACGGAGAGTTACATCAGACAGCACACAGAAGAGTCATTTCGGGAGAACGAGTTCGAGTTGAAGGCAATGGTTGCTCCGAAAATCAATATTGGACTAGTGTACAAAACAACAACCCCGATATAAAAAAATGTGTAGCCCCGAATACGTTTTAAGGCGCATTTGCATTTAAATTAGCGTTGAACCACTGCGAAAACTGCGCCCGGGACAGGCTATAAAATTCTTTTATCGTAACGATATATCACCGAAAATATCCTGCTTTAAACCGCTTCCAACCGTGCATGCGTGCGAACGTACTGTATACTGTAGGTGGAAACGTTTGCTTGGCATTCCTGCAGGTTTTGCCTACAAACAAAACAGGGGTGGTTCACGGGGTTGACTGTGATGTCGTTTTATCAAGTTGCCAGATGAGCAAACGCGCGTGTTTTACCCAGGTGTGTTATTACTTTGTTAGCGACATACTGCAAATCACCGGCTTGAGCAGCTTGCGTTGTTTCTGATGTGAATGAGTAGACGCACTAGCAGTGGCTGGGGTGTATTTACCCTCGACGTTCAAAGTTGTACGGTGTATAGCATCACTATAAATGAAATTAACTGGCAGCAGTGCTTCAATATACGGAGCACAAGCAGCTATTACGTCCGCAACTAGCAGTGTCCGTGGATGTGCTTATTCATACTCCAACACCAGCGTCACATTTTTGCACGAAATACACACGTCTACAATTGCGAGGTTTCAGAAATTGTCACCAGGTCAGAGAAAACAGTACAAACGTAAGGACACATTGTCTTTCCTTTTCCTGCTACTTTATTTTTTATTAACAATTTTACGTAATAATAATGTCTATGTTATATAGCGTAATGCAACATGATACGTATAATTTAACAGTTTATCTTAAATCATTATTTCTCCATAACAGGTACTCATTTGATTTTAAGCACATTAATAATATCTGCACATATCGCTTCGACCCACGACCATTGAAAATGCCATGGTTGTAGCGGTGTAAGCGCCAACTGATGGCAGTTGTGCGCGATCAACCGAGGATAAACTAAAAATACTTGCAGTAATACTTGTGACGGTGTTCTTTGCCAGTTCTTGCCTCTTGTGGATAATTTCAGTGCTGCTACTTTTAAGACATAACGCAGAGTAGGAAATGTTTTGTGAAGTGGAATGTAAACATGTATTGCAAACAGCCTAACAAATACTGAAACTGCAAAGTATATGTATAGTAATACAAGAGCGAGTAAATGTGTGTTTGTGTGTGTGTTTAGAAGTAATGTACGTCTGCGGCAAAAGTACTCCGTCTGCTACGCGGTGTCAAGGAGGTAAAAGCGGTACCAAAAATAAAACCATTTCCGAGCTGAACCTTCTTAATAACTGCCATGATTTGATTCCAATATAAATTCGGGATTTTCGGACTTATAAATAAATACACAAAATCCAAATACAGAAAAATGGGACTAGAATGTCTTTGAAATGTGTAAAAAAAAAATTTTTTTTTTTTGTTCTAAATTCTAAGAAATAATTAGGTAAGCAAGAAATTTACGTCTAACATTAATAAGCAGATTTTTATGTATGCTTTATTTATATGGAAATTTTACATATACATGTAGTGACATTAAATGGAAAATTCTCAGTTAAGAAATTATGATGAAAATAGTTTCTGGTTTAACTAGTATACAGCACGTTGAATTTCATCTGGACTTATCGGTGAACAAGCTGTGTTATACGGTCTTCCATGCCTTCGGGAGTCGTCGGTGGGTCTTCGTTGACCTCACAGATTTGAGTCCATAGGCGTTAAGTCTGGGGAACGTGCAGGCAATTTCGTGTTTCCAACCCGACCGATCCATCGACAACCGAAATTTCTGTTAAGACCCGTCGTAATTATCTGTGCAAATTGAGTGGAACATCCGTCATGCTGGTACTTCATAGGTTATCTTATGTCCAGTGGGATGTCTTCCAATAATTGCGGCAAATGATATCGAATTTATTACATCTTCATACGCACTGTCAAGGGGTGTTAATAAAAATTGTCATTTCATTTAAAGTAACAAAGTTGGCCTTTGTATCACCTTTACTCTTCCACGTACGGGAAAATTTTCGCTATCAAGTTATTAGCGTCTTGAACCCAAGCAACTTTTGTCTGAAACGTATTCTTCTACCACTAAAAGTGGCAGTGTTATTCAGGTGGCCGGCCTTAGATGCCTCACTCTGTATGTGTGTCTCTGTGTGTGTGTATATATATATACACACACTTGATTATGTCAGGTAATTAGCGGATGCGTACTGCACCGTAGGAATTTGTAATCAAAACTAAGTAGAAAATACTATTTGGTAAAATCCACTAGACACTTCGTTTACGTGAATCATTATACGAAAGGTCGAAAAACCATTATAACAAACATAAGGTATTCCTATTAGAGAAAGATGAAGTAATGTGGCAATGCTGAAACTAATGTATGTCGTCCGTAAGGCGTACGGAAAGGGAACGGACCAAGCTCAGTTATGCCAAAGAGGTTACGGAGTTCACATGCAGTGACTACTGGGACATGGCAATGCCCAGGGGTGCATCCGGTAGCCAAGATCCGTGCATGCTGCATGCGTCCAACGTGCGGAAAAGTTCACTGCTATGGGCGGAGCAAACTTCAAACATCCCTTATGACGTTTCGTCGTTTTGTATGCTGATGCTTTATGCTGTGCTTAACGTGAAATTAAGTCATTTTATTTTCTTTAATGTCGTTTTTCTTGTAAACTAATGGCCTTACGCTTTTGTTGATCCCAGATTCGTGTGGTGCAGTCCCTATCCGCGAATTACCTGCCATTCTGTGTATTTTAGTGTATATATAAAGAGGTTAGTGGCTATTTTGAATTATGGTTGGAAATTTTCAAATCTATTATTTCTACATTAATGTTATCATCTAAATTCGGAATATTCTGAGCAGAATTAGTATCATTATAATTGTCAGTGTTAAATAAACTATGAATNTTGATTCCAATATAAATTCGGGATTTTCGGACTTATAAATAAATACACAAAATCCAAATACAGAAAAATGGGACTGGAATGTCTTTAAAATGTGTAAAAAAAAATTTTTTTTTTGTTCTAAATTCTAAGAAATAATTAGGTCAGCAAGAAATTTACGTCTAACATTAATAAGCAGATTTTTATGTATGCTTTATTTATATGGTAATTTTACATATACATGTAGTGACATTAAATGGAAAATTCTCAGTTAAGAAATTATGATGAAAATAGTTTCTGGTTTAACTAGTATACAGCACGTTGAATTTCATCTGGACTTATCGGAGAACAAGCTGTGTTATACGGTCTTCCATGCCTTCGGGAGTCGTCGGTGGGTCTTCGTTGACCTCACAGATTTGAGTCCATAGGCGTTAAGTCTGGGGAACGTGCAGGCAATTTCGTGTTTCCAACCCGACCGATCCATCGACAACCGAAATTTCTGTTAAGACCCGTCGTAATTATCTGTGCAGATTGAGTGGAACATCCGTCATGCTGGTACTTCATAGGTTATCTTATGTCCAGTGGAATGTCTTCCAATAATTGCGGCAAATGTTATCGAATTTATTACATCTTCATACGCACTGTCGAGGGGTGTTAATAAAAATTGTCATTTCATTTAAGGTAATAAAGTTGGCCTTTGTATCACCTTTACTCTTCCACGTACGGGAAAATTTTCGCTATCAAGTTATTAGCGTCTTGAACCCAAGCAACTTTTGTCTGAAACGTATTCTTCTACCACTAAAAGTGGCAGTGTTATTTAGGTGGTCTGCCTTAGGTGCCTTACTCTGTATGAGTGTGTGTATAAATATATATATATATACACAGGATGCAGACTGCGCCGTACGAATCTGTAATCAAAACAGAGTAGAAAATACTATTTGGTAAAATCCACTAGACCCTTCGTTTACGTGAATCATTATACGAAAGGTCGAAAAACCATTATAACAAACATAAGGTATTCCTATTAGAGAAAGATGAAGTAATGTGGCAATGCTGAAACTAATGTATGTCGTCCGTAAGGCGTACGGCAAGGGAACGGACCGAGCTCAGTTATGCCAAAGAGGTTACGGAGTTCACATGCAGTGGCTACTGGGACATGGCAATACCCAGGGGTGCATCCGGTGGCCAAGGTCCGTGCATGCTGCATGCGTCCAACGTGCGGAAAAGTTCACTGCTATGGGCGGAGCAAACTTCAAACATCCCTTATGACGTTTCGTCGTTTTGTATGCTGATGCTTTATGCTGTGCTTAACTTGAAATTAATTAATTTTGTTTTCTTTAATGTCATTTTTCTTGTAAACTAACTAAAGATTCGTGTGGTGCATTCCGTATCCGCGAATTACCTGCCATTCTGTGTATTTGAGAGTGAGTGTGTGTGTATATATATATATATAGATATATGTATATATATATATATAGAGGTCAGTGTCTATTTTGAATTATGGTTGGAAATTTTCAAATCTTTTATTTCTACATTACTGTTATCATCTGAATTCGGAATATTCTGAGCATAATTAGTATCATTATACACGTCAGTGTTAAATAAACTATGAATTATATATATGCTTCTACGGGTTATAATAAAAAATTATTTTAAACATCGTCTGATAAAAAGCATTGAATTTATTTTCGTTAGTTGATTGTGAGTATGCAAGAATGTAAAATAGAAATTATGTGGCCGATGTGCCAAAGTCGTTCGTTTTACACACCTTTTTTTATTCTACCTGGGGAAGAAATCCAGACTGAAAAATAACTTTCACCTTAAGTGCAAAACTTTGGTACGGCAGGGTAGCTGACAGTATTCGGTACCGGTGCGAAAGTATTGGACAGTTGGTCGACGGTAACGTCCCTAAGTACGATTTGATGAACACATTTGAATATTTTTCGTGAGTTCCATTCTTCTTGCTTCCAGCTGCCTTTCTGTGCTTCTCTTCCCCTCTGTCTCAAGGTGCCAAAGCTTTGCAAGCTTACTTCACTGCCTTACTTCTTCAGAGAGCCCGCTTTAGCGTTGTCACGCACCTGGTACAGCGACGGGTATGAGGAGAATGGCGGTGGTGGTGAGATTTAGGCAGCTCTTAACATCAAGGTCTTAAGAGCCAACGAGGTTAAAACGAGGTGAGTATGGAGCAGCGCCGGAATACCAGGGCGGGGGAAACGGGAGATCCATGAGTAAACCCACCGACCGTCATCATCATCTGGCACGATTCTCGCATGCAAAACTCCGGGAGGGAGTGACCCCGCCGGGACTCGAACCGGGTTCGTCTATATGTAAGGCGAGTAGTCTGACCACTACACTACTGAGGCCCCTAGGATGAGAATGAAATAGTTCTTCGCTCTCCCTGGCAGCAGTGATCGACAATTGTTTACACCTCAGCTATTGGAAGAAATTACGTTTTTTTAGTTCTTCTGACATATCCTTAAGGTGTTATAGCGAACACTAAAATGCACGCATCTGTAGGGCGGGATAGTACAGTATGAGCTTTACAACCTTGAAAAGGTCTACTTGTTATAGGCTCATTGTGTATAAGTGAGACTCCTATATCTGAATCCGTGGTGCATTTATATATAGGCCACAGACGACTGGTGACGTAACCATGTTAAAATAACTGCATCTCTGGGTTTTGCAGGAGTGTTCATGTAACCGAGTAACTAATTTTTAAAGTATAGACTTTGTAATTTTTATGCCGTAAGTCAAATAGAGTGCTTTTAACTGTGCATATACTTTTTTTTTTAAGTTCTTGGCTTGCAAGTTACCCTGGTTGGGTTTCGTGGCGTTACTTCTGCATATTTAATTCTTGATATGAGAGTTGCACTTCCAAAAATTAAGGTTATATTTCGTGTATGAGATTTCAAAGACTGTACATCTGTAAGGATTATATGTAAACCAATATACAATACGTAATTATATTGCACCTTATTTTAAGGTGTTATATAAATGTAGGTAAGGTTTGTGTTAATGGAATTATTGTTATTGGCTGCCTAATTTGCGTTATTAAAAACCTTAATATAATTATATTTGAAAGTTGAGTAACGGTTACAAAATCTATACTTACATATGGACATACCAGGTCTAGAATATCACACAAAAGGGACAACGCGCCGCATTCGTGCGCACTCAATTAAGTAATATTTTGGATAACAACTACATCTTACTAGGCATTACCAACACACATATTTTCTATCTGTTTTATTCATATAAATTGTAAATGAAATATTAAAATGTATATATAAAATGAAATTTGATGTAAAGTTAACAAAAAATATAACATACTTTTATCTAAACAGAACTATAAAACGTTTGTCAAACATGCTGTATTATGGAAAGAAACCCAATACTTCACAGATGGGGTGATTTTTCAAAACATTTGATTAAAAAAAGTGTAAAGGTACTACGAATAGACTCTACCAGAAGGAAAGGCAGGTTTTCTTTAAGGATTCCCTTCCCGTGGAATCACTGCGCTTAATTTCCTACCATAAACATGCCAGTGTCGAGAGGAATAGGGCCTACGGCGGAGAAGCACTGCCGGGGGTTTTCATCTGAATCGTCACGGTCTGGAAGAGAAAGAAGTCGGACGCAACAGACCGGAAAGCCGGCGGGGTGCAGGTGACCAATGACAATCNGCCGCCAGTGATTTCCCGAGGATGCGGACGTCATATTTACCGCGATTTGCCCCTCGCGTTTTCCGGATTCCTTCGTATTCGTCGTTGGTGTGTATAGCTGGCCGAGTACCTCAACGGGAAGATGTTTAGAGCCCGCGCCACTCGCCATATTGCATTTTTAATTAATGTCTTCCTGATTTTAAATTCAGGAGGATTTATCGAAAAATAAAACTTTAGAAGCTTAGCTTTAACTTTCATTTCGGACATCAAATATGGACTACTAACGCATATTTAGGCAACAATTAACTTATACAAAACTTTTTATTTAATTCATTCTCATCTTTTAATGACAACCACATGTTCAGTAATGACACTGTCTCTTCTGTTACGACAATAACATGAATAATTTCTGTAGAAGGGATGATACATCATCTTAAAGTGAAGAAATACAAGAGNAAAGCATTGTATTTATTTTCGTGAGTTGATTGTAAGTATGAAAGAGTGTTAAATAGAAATGATGTGGCTGATTCGCCCCAGTTCTCCACTCATGTCTACCTGATGTATACTGCGCGCCTGTGGCTTCAAAGTCGTTCGTTTTACACACCTCTTTTTTTTTATACCGGGGGAAGACCACCTGGCTGAAAAATAAGTTTCACCTGAAGTACAAACTTTGGCAAGGGAGGGTAGCTGACAGTATTCGGTACCGGCGCAAAAGTATTGGGCAGCTGGTCGTCGGTAATGGCGGTAAGTACGATTTGATGCACAGATTTGTAGATATGCTGTGAGTTCCATTCTCCTTGCATCCAGCTGCGTTTGTGTGTTTATCCTCCCCTCCGTCTCAAGAGCACCCTACATCATCAGATATTGACTGATTTGATTTAATGATCCAAAGCTGTGCAAGCTTACGTCACTGCCTTACTTCGTCAGAGAGCCTACTTTAGCATCTGGGACAGCGACGGGTATGAGGAGAATGGTGGTGGTGAGATTTAGGCAGCTCTTAACATCAAGGTCTTAAGAGCCAACGAGGTTGAAACGAGGTGAGTATGGAGCAGCGCCGGAATACCAGGGCGGGGGAAACGGGAGATTCCCGAGTAAACCCACCGACCGTCATCATCATCTGGCACGATTCTCGCATGCAAAACTCCGGGAGGGAGTGACCCCGCCGGGACTCGAACCGGGTTCGTCTATATGTAAGGCGAGTAGTCTGACCACTACACTACCGAGGCCCCTAGGATGAGAATGGAATAGTTCTTCGCTCTCCCTGGCAGCAGTGAACGACAATTGTTTACACCTTAGCTATTGGAAGAAATTACGTTTTATTTAGTTCTTCTGACATATCCTTAAGGTGTTATAGCGAACACTAAAATGCACGCATCTGTAGGGCGGGATAGTACAGTATGAGCTTTACAACCTTGAAAAGGTCTACTTGTTATAGGCTCATTGTGTATAAGTGAGACTCCTATATCTGAACCAGTGCTGCATTTATAGGCCACAGACGACTGGTGACGTAACCGTGTGAAAATAACTGCATCTCTGGCTTTTGCAGGAGTGTTCATGTAACCGAGTAACTTATTTTTAAAGTATAGACTTTTTAATTTTTATGCCGTAAGACAAATAGAGTGCTTTTAACTGTGCATATACTTTTTTTTTAAGTTCTTGGCTTGCAAGTTACCCTGGTTGGGTTTCGTGGCGTTACTTCTGCATATTTAATTCTCGATATGAGAGTTGCACTTCCAAAAATTAAGGTTATATTTTTGGAGAGATTGCATGTTTCTGTTACGTCTTGCAGCGATGTGTCGATGTAGGGTTTGACCCTTGGAGTTAAAATACAAGAGTGAAGAGTTCCAGGGGACTCTTCACAACGAGACCATGAGAGAAAACACAAGAGGCTTGAAGACAGGATTTATAGTTTTAATGTGATATTGGTATAGAACAAATTATCTCTGAATTTACTAAAATGTAAAAACACAAATTTGGAGGAATTTTTAAAAACAATATTTAATGAAAGGGTGTTATGAAATTTTTAGTGTAGATAGATATGTGAGGTCACTCGTGTATGAGATTTCTAAGACTCTACATCTGTAAGGATTATATGTAAACCAATATACAATACGTTATTATATTGCACCTTATTTTAAGGTGTTATATAAATGTTGGTAAGGATTGTGTTAATGGAATTATTGTTATTGGCTGCCTAATTTGCGTTATTAAAAACCTAAATTTTATTATATTTGAAAGTTGAGTAACGGTTACAAAATCTATACTTACATATGGACATACCAGGTCTAGAATATCACACAAAAGGGACAACGCGCCACATTCGTGCGCACTCAATTAAGTAATATTTTGGATAACAACTACATCTTACTAGGCATTACCAACACACATATTTTCTATCTGTTTTATTCATATAAATTGTAAATGAAATATTAAAATGTATAGATAAAATGAAATTAGAAGTCAAGTGAACAAAAAAATATAACATACTTTTATGTAAACAGAACTATGAAACGTTTGTCAAACATGCTGTATAGTGAAAAGAAACCCAATACTTCACAGATGGAGGGATTTTTCAAAACATTTGATTTAAAAAAATGTAAAGGTATTACGAACAGACTCTACCAGAAGGAAAGGTTGGTTCTCTTTAAGCATTCCCTTCCCGTGGAATCACTACGCTTAATTTCCTACCATAAGCGTGCCAGTGTCGAGAGGAATAGGGCCTACGGCGGAGAAGCACTGCCAGGGGTTTTCATCTGAATCGTCGCGGTCCGGAAGAGAAAGAAGTCGGACGCAACAGCCCGCAAAGCCACCAATGACAATCGCCGCCAGTGATTTCCCGAGACTGCGGACGTCATATTTCCATCGATTCGCCCCTCACGTTTTCCGGATTCCTTCGTATTCGTCGTCCGTGTGTATAGCTGGCCGAGTACCTGCACGGGAAGAAGTACAGAGACCGCGCCACTTGCCATATTGCATTTTTTATAAATGTCTTCGTGATTTAAATTTGGGAGGATTTATTGAAAAATTCAACTTTAGAAGCTTAGCTTATTATCTTAGCTTTCATTACGGACATTTAATATGAACTACTAACGCATATTTATGCAACGATTAACTTAATACAAAATGTCATATTTAATTCATTCTCATCGTTTAATGACAACCAGATGTTCAGTAATGACACTGTCTCTTCTGTCACGACAATAACATGAATAATTTCTGTAGAAGAGATGATACATCCTCTTAATGTGAAGAAATACAAGAGCTCTACCGCAGAAGAGTGGGGGGTTGGGGGGAGAGGAGTACAACATTTGAACAAGTAAGCGGTCCAGTCGTCTTCAGCAGCAAGTTCAGGATATCGCGTGCGTTTGTCGCCGCCTGCGGAATCCGTCCGTTCGTTTTGATCGTTTTTCATTCCTGACCGCTTGGTGACACGACGAATTTGTAAAACATACGTGAAATAATGCTCGGCGCGAACCTCTCGTCTTCGCGTGCACAGTTCAGCACATAGGCCAATGCTTAAGTAATTGGTTCGCAAACACAGAACATATTTGAAGGCAACTCTTGAAAAATGTTACTTCAACTGCAAACGACTTACTGGCATTCTCCAGGTTAATTGGGCGGTTATGCTAGAAAACAAACGTTTTTTTCCCCTCCAATAATCTATTTAAGTTTATTGTTCGAATTTGATGATAGTATTTATTTTTCATTTTAGTTTATGTTCGTTTGTTGCACATAAGAGTAAAGATTTGTGATTGAAAATTTCAGATTTTCACTTGATCGACGAAATAATAAAGTGATAGGACACACGGAAGTGTTATTTTTCGCGTGTTGGAGGGACACAGAAAAGGAGGCACTAAACCAGTCCCTCAAAATAACTCCTTTAACGGTAAGCAGCAAGTGAATGGAGACTGTAGCTTTTCGCATTAAGAACACTTTCAGTCATAATATTTAAACGGTTTATATCAAATCTAAGCAATGCATGTCAAGTTCTAACCTCTTCTGTCAGAACGCAAAACTTACGTGTAATATTCTGATTTCTGTAGCGTTATTAATGAGCTGTTTATCGCCATAAATACTGTTTCACAGTTGGTGCTTATGGATAACATTATAAGCATGTGGGCAAGAACAAAATCTAGAGCACGGTTTTCAAACCAACGTCATGTCATGAAAATATATAAGCTTGTACGTATGTTTTTCTTTTACTTGTTATAGTCCTAATGGTAAGCAACTATTTCCGATAGTCAAAATAATATACAATATCGCACATCTTTAGCTCACAGCCTTCAGATTAAAATCCCTTACAGTTGTCTCAGGTAATGTATAGTGAGCATCATCGAAAACGCATCGATTCCCTTTGGTCTAATGCATTACATACTGGGGTTGCAATATAATCGTATCACTGAATGCATAAAGCTATTGTCAAATTTGTTTCCGCCTTATATACGTTGGTTGGCTGTGTAATCACTCCCTAATGGTCAGTGCATCGTTCTCGGCACAGATAAATAATTAGGCAATACTCTATTGCTTGAGTCAAACATACTGTGGTCTACCTGGGGGAGGGGAATCGTGCATGTTACTCTCAGAAAGAAGAGATTAAATTTATATAATTGGTTGGCTACCTTAAGGAAATAAACTAATTGTTAAATAACGAAGAATATTCGTCATATTTTTGTAAAATTTTACAATTATTCAAATAAAATGTTATTTCCAGTAAAAAATAAAGAATATTTTAACAGTACTTCAGCTTAGTTGCTATACAAACAAAGTACTGTAACTCTAAAGTACGGATACTGTCAGTTACGAGTACACTGTGGCGTACGTAAATGGCATTTTCGGTTTGAAGGTTTTCTTGAACAAATTGAGAAAGTGATCTCAGGCAGCCAAATGATGAGAAATTTATTCATTGTAAAAGAAAAAGTGGTATTATACAATAGTCAAAATAAAACAGCATTTCTTGGAATTCGAGAATACGGTTCGTAAATGTGTTTTGCAGTAATGCTTAAACAAAAAGTTATAAATAGACTGTTGTACTAAAATGAATTGTGATAGTTTCTTGCTAACAATTGAAATTATTATGCTTGGTGTGCAATTGCTTCCAATTATATATATATATATTAATGTATATATAGTATGAGAACTAAACGCAGTTAGACGAACTTTCAAGGCTTGCAGAGCTGCTTACGTGTGCCAATTATGCCCATATTTGTAGAGCATAATGTATTTACAGATAAAGAAATAGAAGTGCAGTTTACGGTTTCGTCGGACTGAGTACCCACAACATGAAATACAGTCAGGCGTGTTATGATAGAACAGTTGGTTAAGTGTCAGTCTCCGTTAAGTGGAGAACGCAAAGCACGCTAGGTGCGGCCGTATGCCTCGTCTACCTGACAAAAAAAACTCTCAATTTTATTTTTTAGTAACCAGTCGTAATCCTGCAACTTTACTCTCAGTTCCCTTCTCTTATACTTTTCTTCTTTGCAGACGAACTCATGGTATGGGAAATTAAATAGGAAGAGGTNACTCTCAGTTCCCTTCTCTTATACTTTTCTTCTTTGCAGACGAACTCATGGTATGGGAAATTAAATAGGAAGAGGTGCATGTAGAATTATATGCAGGGAACGAGGTGGTCGGACAGTGCTGTGTGAAGCTCAGCACAAAAAGTGCAAATTGGGGAACAAAATAAAGGAATAACAACAGGAAATGAAAACGGGTGGCAATTGTAGGAGAGCAGTTGGGATGGGTAGAAAATTTTTAATGATTGGGAACAGAGTTTTGAAAATAATGGACGAAACTGTGAGAAAACATTGAAAGCGACGCATTCATCATGTACCTTAACAAGGAGCCAAACCACACCGAACCCTCGCTCATGCAGCGATTCTGGCGTGTAACGTGTCGTGCAAATGCTGAATGTCTCTCTGGGGCACGGTATCCTACGCTCGCTGTATTTCTGGGTGTAGTTGACTTAGGTCAGTGCCGGAGCTGGGTTGGTTGTCAGGCACCGTCCCATTACGTCCCACACACGGTCGACGGCCATGAGCTACGGATATCTAGCAGGCCAGGGTAGAGCATGTGTACACTGTGCGAGGAGCAAGCCGTGGTGCTCTAGCGACATGGGGACGGGCGTCAACGTGTTGGAAGACTGGTTCCTACTTCCTGCAGTGGTCGGAGGACAGGACTGAAAACGTCAAGGATGTAAGACGCACTCATGGTGCTCTCTAGAGGCGATCGGGATGTGTAGTTAAGGCTCCTCCAGACCATCGTCCAAGGCGAGCGTTCGGAGTGGCGAGCGCGAATACACGATGGTCTGTTCGGCTCACCCGCACCACCACTAACACGGACACGGCCATCGCCTTGTCCAAGGTAGAAACGACCCTCATCACTGACCGCCACTGCTCTCCAACACACTCGCTCCCGATACCACCCGAGACGTTCACGACGACGAGCAGGTGTCAGGGTTAAACATGCCAGAAACACCAGAACGTCAATCCACCTTCAACAATCGATTGTTTTATTTTTGTTCGCGCGGACACACGGGGGAGCCAAAGAGGTTATGATTGCACGCGCGTTTGCCGTTCTGTCAGGAAGGGCGGCCCGAACGATCCTTCTGTGCAGGCGCTCGTCAGTGCAGCGAGGTGGCACCGGTGTGGCTGGGTGGCTGTGGGAACCTTCCGTCACACATCTCCCCCACCTCCGATGGACCACTGAGACGTCGCGCCCCAACTGATTGGCAGGTCTGCGGAACGTCCAGCCACCCTCCCGGAGTCCCACTGTATGCCCACGCTCGAAGTAGCTTAACTGTTCAGCTGGTGCTCGCCGTCGTATTCCAGGCTTGGCAGACACATACACGCGCAATGTAATCGCACAGCCAACCGTACTCGTCGTGTTGTCAGACGGCCAATGATAAGACACTTGCTGTAATGGCTGGAGACTGGTGCAGGCAAGAGGTGCCTTCACACTTTACATCAGAATGTTCTCTGCATACGTACAGCTTCTGTTGTAAAGCCAGTTTTTGTTGGGTGATATTTTCCAACGCATTTAAAGAAATCTATTGAAATATAAAATACAACGATGCACTAAAATTATCTAGTGGATATCAAATATTCACATTGTTATACGCTACTATCTTTACAATATGGTGAAATACAGAAGAGAATACTTATTTAATTCAAATTATTTAGCATGGCATTGCCACCTCAATTGAATTAATTATTTTTAAGACATACATGTTCGTATCGGGTATTTGATAAATAAGCATTTTTCATCGTTTTATAAGAAATATAATTTTTTGCTAAAATTACCTACACATTCTTTGGTCGTGACTGTGTGCTTGTGGGGATCCCAAATAAAACACTATGGGAGCTTAGCTCCTATTGAAATAAAAATTTTGTCACACGTTAGTTCAATCGCTCGGAGCCACCCTCACTCCTTCCACTTTGCTCTTCCGATTATAAACTACTCCCAGTTTTGTGACACCATTTCTCTTGTTAATACGTTTTTGGTTATTTCTAAAAAAAAAAAATGTATATAGGTTTTTTGTATATATGTATATAAATTTTTATAAATAACAAAAACTGCTTGTTTTCTGCATTTTTATTACAATTTATGATTATTTTGTTAAATTTGTCAATTATGTTGTGGAAAATGTGAATAAAAAGCATTAAAACTTTGTATACTAACAATAATTGCGATACATCAGTATAAGCACACGTACGGACAAGGTCACTCAATGGTTAAATTCGTCACACATTTGTCCTTTTAACCCACTTAAATTACTATCTCCGTTGATATTCTTATGCATTTTCTATTTTCGGTACTGCGATCTCATTTACCTTGTATTTAATGTACTTAATATATTAATAGTTTATGATAATCTAATAATACTGTATATATATGTTTAATATACTTATATAAGTAGGCGTATATTAACTGAATACGTTAAATTATGTAAATAAAATTATGTATACGTCAACAAGTACTTAGGATGTGTTACAACGACAATTGAAAGTACTGGAGCACTGGAATACATTTTAAGTGTCTATCACGAACATAAGGCACGTACCACAGAGTGTATTCGGTAAAATGTTTCAAGTTTATATTTGCCTTGCATACTGGTGGTTAGTTGTTTGGCGCTGGCAGGCGGCACTGAATGAAGGAAGAAAAAAGAGGTGTTGTGGATTTTCTCAAGTTTTATCATTGCTAGAATACACTGGTGCAATCCCCTAATATGTTGTGTACTAATTATTTGCATTTTTGATAGGATTGTTGTTAAGTTTCGGTGGATAAGGAGAAAAGATAAAGACAGAATTGTTCTCTTTTAGCAGCTCTTTTTCGGTAGATGATATAGGTGAATTTAAAATTAATATACAGCCTGAAATACTTATTAAATTCGTAAATCATGTTCCAATTTGAAAAAAAAAATTATTTTATTTTTGTGCAAAATACAATGTGGGCGTTACTGCATTCTTCATATTTCCGAACATATGGTACGATTTCTGGAAAATATGTTTTGTTATGTATAGAAGGCTAGTAAATTTTAGTTCACACGATGACTTCAAAAATTTTCCTTCCAAACCTATAACACCGATTACCACAGTCCACCCTATAAATCCAACTTTTAGTGGAGACCCAATTTAGGCCTTGTTTCATCGATAATAAAACATCAATATTCGCCAATGTTATACAAAACTAATTAACATTAAAAGATAACTTACTTAAATCGTATTGTAGCTAATTACATACAAACATCAGGAAAGTTAATTACTTCTTTATAGACATAGTAAACTATCTTAAAACGAAGAAATACATTTGGAAGCATCAAGGGAAATATTTGTAAATCATGCCTCTACTTGGATTTGAACTACTTTAATAATATTTAAAAGTGTGAATTTTTAAAAAATTATATTGGGACATGATCATTATTTGTAATCTTAAACACACGGCCATTGTGGTATTTTATTTTCATTATAGCAGTACAGTTTTTAACAGAGTTTTAATTGTTTCTCTTCCTAGGACTGTAAATAAATGATATTGTTTTACAGCAATACTTCCTGTTACCTATTGCATCATAAAACTTTATTACAGCCTAGCTAAACATGTTGTTACTAATCTTTGTCTTGCATCAATAAGGTAATGAAAACTGAATAACGCATAGTAGGATTTCACTTCAAATTCAAGCATAACCAAGTATAAAAATGTAAATTTTGTTCCACACTGGCATTAAAACACTTCATAACTATTAGTGTAAAATTAGTGAATGTACCGAATTTTGACGTAACTGTGAAAATAGGGCAATTTCCGATTCTGTCTATAATTGCTTACATTCCTACGTGAAATACATTCTCTTCAGACACCAGACAATGACTTGATCATTTCCTTCTATACTCGCCAAATGTTTATCGCTTTCGTATAATTTATCAGAGTCGTCTTCCAGAATAATGCGAAGAACAGTTAATTTGTAACTTTCATTCTCTACCGTGATCTTCACTTGCCCAATCACGGTGGGTCCAGTTACTGCGTTACATCTACAACTGCAAGAACTAAGGACAAATTCAGAACAATAAAATCATTTGGTTTCAAAAACGAAATATTTCATTGCCTCTATACAAACAGTTTGGTTGCGCCAAACAAATTTCGTTTGATTGAACAAAACCTTTTTCTCAGCGCACAATCACGCGAACATTGCTAGCTGGGTGTCCGGAGCTGACGATATTATGATAGGCCGATCACCATGCCATGCCAACTTAACACCCAGTTTTCTGTTTCCACTACGCAAACTCACTCTCCACAGGCGAAAAAAAAAAAAAAAAACTTACGAGGAGGTGACCCAGCTCACCGAGTCAATAGTCGTACAGTTCCTAAAGAGAGCTGGTACGAAAAAATGCTTTATTTTATATTTGTACCAAATACTATTGAACTTGAAGACGTAACTTACACGTACTATTTCGTCGCATGAAAATATTTTTGACCTGATATTTTTTGCATCATGAGATGCTAAAATCACGATTTTAGTGTTTTTTAAAAATACAAATGAAACAAACGAAAACATTTACCATTTAAGTAACATTTAGGATTAGTGACTGAAAAACCATATCATGATTCATTTTAATATATGCTTAGCGAAACCTATGCAACTAAAACAAATGGACTGCTGCAAATTAAAAGAATCAATTAATGCCTATATATGGAGCAATTTTTAAAAATTGTGTAAACATTTCACAGCGTGATTCCAAACACTTCTTGAAATACCTCGTACTATTTTATTTCAACGTGAATAATCTTATTTCGGCGAGTTAGTTTTTTTATCTGTAAATCACAAAAACCCTAGAATTATGATTCTGACACTTTATTATGCAAAAAAAATATGCTAAGTATTTTAATGCGAGGAAACAGTACTTCAAATTAATTTCTACAAGCTAAACAGCATTACGTAAAAATAAAGAATTATTTAATTTTTTTCGTGTCGATGGCACTGCTGCAGTGACCAAACCAATCAGTGCTTCGACAACCGTTGGTTTGGTCGTGCTTGGCGATTAATGCCGTCAAGTGGCCCGTGAAGCGACAGCTACTTAAGGTGTCTGATGGTCAAATGCAAAGACGACAATAAGCGTATGATATACAGCATCTCTTCACTCGAGGCGCTGAAAAGTCGAGAAGTTTTTCAATAAGACATTTTATAAACATACGACTCCTAATAGGGTTGATATTGTAAATTGATTGAGTGTTTGCTGCATTCCCCCGAATATTTTATTTTTAAATATTATCGTTTTCATAGCTAAAAAAAACTTGAAAAGGAGCACTTTTAGTTGTTTTTATGGGTCAAAAAAGTTCCTTCTAATGCGAGACACAAAATTGGATATTCTCATTGCGTAAAAAATTTCGTATATATCAGTCACGAAAAGGTGCTATTAGATTATGTAGTGAATTCTTCTTAAACAAGAGGGGTGTTGGCTAAAATTAGCACACAATTTAACACATACGATGGGTGATCTCTCTGACATCTCTATTAAACGATCCACCACAAGCCGAACTTTGATCGTAGGTAGATTGTATTGGTGACACATGGATACGAACTTCTCAAAGTAGAGCTGAAACCGCCATACAAGAAATTAACCCAAAAGGTGTAATCGTTACATACGCGAGCGAAAGGGATCTTCGGATCGCTGCAAGCCACTGTATTCATTCCTCATTATTAGAGTAAAACCTGTAAAATTTTCAGTACGTTATCGTAAACAGTGAAAGACACTCCAAATCTTTCAGTTCTTTCTTTGCTGTTCTGCAAATTTCATTCACTTAACGTCTAAATACGTTTATAAGTATACTTAAACTTGTTTTGAGTATTAATAATTACATCTTTAGCAGAAATTTTTTCAGTATTAATTTCTTACTTTTCGCAGGATGTAATTTGTTGTAACTTATACACGTCNCATCTTTAGCAGAAATTTTTTCAGTATTAATTTCTTACTTTTCGCAGGATGTAATTTGTTGTAACTTATACACGTCATTTATTCGACTTTAGAAACTTTTGTAAGTAAATGCTTGTCCCTACAGATATAGAGGATGATTAAAAATGTGCCAGATATGTTAATATTCGTCACAAGATTAACTGAATTCACGTTCATTTTGAAAGCAACCGTCAACGTACCGAAAGTAGCGGGTCGAAAGCGTTGTTGTATTATATATTTCAGGAAAGAAATAAATCCACTGAAGCTAGGGGCAGAATATAACGCTCATTAGAAGAGCATTGTATGTTTTACATCTGTACATGCTACTAATGCACAGAAAATTCAGTTCAGTCAGTGTTTTCGGGATTTGTAGTTTTAATTCAACCGTGGACTTGGTGATATCCAAACGCTATTAGGTACGAATACCTTTCGTAATAAAGTAAACATATAAAACTATAATTTTGATTGCAATTATCTTTGTCTTTGCCATTGTGTCACATCATTTTACCTTAAAATTTTATGTTACGTAATTTATGGCGATACTATCTATAAACTCCGACAGAATATTTGTTAACTGCTACCAAGCAAACTTCCGGTCTACTTATTTACTACTCTAATCGTAAAGTCATGGATACGATTCGTTGATAAACATTGCAATTCTGTTAAAAAAATTCGATGTTTCCATTTTTCTGTAAAGTTTTAATGGAGTACGTTAAATTTTTAGCAATATTTTTGTTGTTCCGGTGAACGTGCATTGCTGAAAGCCTACAGAAACGTTAGGTTATCATATTAGTTTTAATTAAATATTTCAGTATGCAGTGTCTAGTATACTTATGGTATTTTTTACAGTCATCGTAAACAAATGATAAAATTCCCTAAATTAAAAATGCATATTTAATGGCAGAAATGAATTACATTTACAACTTCCTACAGGAAATTAACAGTTTATATCAAAGGTTTTCTTCTCATAGTACGGTCTAGTAATTTTTTAACTGCGGCTCTTTGAAACCTATTTTAACGTCTTTCGGATACCTGAAATGCGGCTTCCATAAAAAAAGTAAATTTAAAATAGTAATTTGAAATAGACGAAAGTCCATGACTTAGCTGATATTTATAGAAACGTAATTACTTAGCTACCTCGGTCCTAGAGTAGACTATAATGATGGAGAGTGAAGAGATTTGGGTGGCTCTTAATATCGAGTTCTTGAGAGCCGATGAGGGTGAAGTGAGGTGAACACGGAGCAGCGCCGCAGTGCAAGAGCGGGGGAAAGGGGATATCCCCGAGAAAAGCCGCCGACCAGCGGCATCGTCCGGCACGATTCCCACATGCCAAGGCTATATAGGTATTTGGCGTAAATACAATGAGGTCCAATTTTCAAGTAAAAAAAAGAATAAATAAGACAGTGCGTCTCGAACAACACATTGAAAATATATAGTTTTCTCAATTCGCTATTTATAAAAAAATTTGATAGTAAATTATTAAACACAATAAATGTAAATAATATTACAAATAATTATTAATGTATAAGTACGCATTAGTTACTCCCCGAAGAAAGGAATGAATGTCTAACCCGAACGTTAGCGGTTCTTGACTCAATTTAAGGGAAATCTTAAGTAAGCATGAAGTAAATCGTGTTTCCGTAGCGAAAATTATGACTTAATTGTGGTTAAAATTAACTTGCAACTTAACTTTTCCCATTGGCCTCATGCCGAAAAATGATTCAAACTCAGAAACTTCAACAGAAAAGACCACATTTCTGAAGTTTTTGGAAAACAGAAAACTGTGGCACATACTGAACCAAAAGTTAAGTATATTAGGACTGTTAAAAATGTGTTCAGTTTTTTAAATTTTTGGAGTATTTTTGATTGGTATTATTATCAAAAGCGTTTTACGAGTGATGTTATGTAGGTATTCCGAACAGAAAGCGTGCTTAGGTAATTCCCGTAGAATATATAGGCCAACACGTACCTAATCAGAGATAGGAATTTTCTTATTTGGTCCGACTGGTGTCATAAGGAGTGGTATTATCACCAACGATTTTCCAACTGAAATGTTCTTGCCTCCATTTCATGACATGTTAGTTTAGCCTTAATGAATATAACTAAATATTTTCAGTTATTACTAATTGTGTCGCAAATGTAAACAACATCAATAACTATTTACGTGAGAATTACTAATCAGATATATTTTTAATTTATGCGTTTATTCGTTTAGTGTGTTTATATGCTTATTGAGTTATGTAGTCCGGAATTTTACTGGTTATGAATATATAATACGTTCCTAAACATCTGAAATCTTTGTACGGAGAATATTGTACTGTCATGCTCATGGCAGTTCCTAACTTAAAAATTCAAATCCTGGTGTATAATGTCGTTGGCCACTTTATATGAATATGACTTTAGTTACTACGTTCTTGTCGTAAAATACAATACTACACNCAATGAGGTCCAATTTTCAAGTAAAAAAAAGAATAAATAAGACAGTGCGTCTCGAACAACACATTGAAAATATATGGTTTTCTCAATTCGCTATTTATAAAAAATTTTGATAGTAAATTATTAAACACAATAAATGTAAATAATATTACAAATAATTATTAATGTATAAGTACGCATTAGTTACTCCCCGAAGAAAGGAATGAATGTCTAACCCGAACGTTAGCGGTTCTTGACTCAATTTAAGGGAAATCTCTTGACTTAAGTAAGCATGAAGTAAATCGTGTTTCCGTAGCGAAAATTATGACTTAATTGTGGTTAAAATTAACTTGCAACTTAACTTTTCCCATTGGCCTCATGCCGAAAAATGAATCAAACTCAGAATTTTCAACAGAAAAGACCACATTTCTGAAGTTTTTGGAAAACAGAAAACTGTGGCACATACTGAACCAAAAGTTAAGTATATTAGGACTGTTAAAAATGTGTTCAGTTTTTTAAATTTTTGGAGTATTTTTGATTGGTAGTATTATCAAAAGCGTTTTACGAGTGATGTTATGTAGGTATTCCGAACAGAAAGCGTGCTTAGGTAATTCCCGTAGAATATATAGGCCAACACGTACCTAATCAGAGATAGGAATTTTCTTATTTGGTCCGACTGGTGTCATAAGGAGTGGTATTATCACCAACGATTTTCCAACTGAAATGTTCTTGCCTCCATTTCATGACATGTTAGTTTAGCCTTAATGAATATAACTAAATATTTTCAGTTATTACTAATTGTGTCGCAAATGTAAACAATATCAATAACTATTTACGTAAGAATTACTTGTCAGATATGTTTTTAATTTATGCGTTTATTCGTTTAGTGTCTTTATATGCTTATTGCGTTATGTAGTCCGGAATTTTACTGGTTATGAATATATAATACATTCCTAAACATCTGAAATCTTTGTACGGAGAATATTTCACTGTCATGTCATGGCAGTTCCTAACTTAAAAATTCAAATCCAGCTGTATAATGTCGTTGGCCACTTTATATGAATATGACTTTAGTTACTACGTTCTTGTCGTAAAATACAATACTACACNTGTATAATGTCGTTGGCCACTTTATATGAATATGACTTTAGTTACTACGTTCTTGTCGTAAAATACAATACTACACTGAAAAAAAAAATACTTTGTGACTGCTACAAAATGTTTTGTTGGTATAAACACGGCCTAATAATTTTGTGGTGAGAACAAAAAGAAAATTGTGGCAACCACAGAATTAATTTCTAGGCCCCACAAATGTTTAGTGGTGACAATAGAAAAATTTTGTGTTCGCCACAAAATAATTTGGCTGTGTGTATACCAACAAAACATTTTGTAGCAGCCACAAAGCGTTTTTTTTTTCCAGTGTACAAAATGAAAAGCATTGATAAATTTTCTATAAAACTCATTTTGTTTGTAATATATAGAAGAAAATATAATTTAACACATTATTTGTATAACATAATCTACCAAAGTATATTTACTATAAGCAATAAAATAGATTCTTGCGCCAAGAACGTTTGGTAATGCAGCAGTACGCCTGGATAGCATTCATTACGCCAAAGTTTCAATACTTGCTGGCTGATTTGAGACTTTCATCCCTGAAACGTTTTTTTTTAATAGTATCTCCAGGCATATGCTGATCAAGACCCCTTGAACAAAACTTGTCAAATATTTACACATGACATTAAATTTACGGTAAGACTACGCAAATAAAATAAAATAGTTGTTTTTTATTATTGTATGCATATCCCCGTGTTTTTAAGCGTTGTTGAATACTCATTGTTTACAGTGTATTTTACTAGAACTCATCAATTCATAGGCGTACTAACACAAGTAATTTATTACGTATATCCGAAAATGCGCAAAATTCTAACCGGCTTGTAAAACAGACTTACTGCTGTGCCAATGAATCTACTGGTGCGAGAGTGAAGGAAAATTTTAATGCAACATTTTTAGCCTAGAATTATTCGCATGTTTCCACGAAACATTTATCTGCTGGACCATTTCACTTCCGAGCAAATATTTCATAAATTCTCCTAAATATTAATTACTGAATAACTGCGTGAATAATGCGGTTGCCCGCTGACCCGCCATGCTGTTATTTACACTCTATCGGCATTCAGAGCTCGGCGGACAGAAAGAGCGTAAAAATAGAAATTCCCCCCCCCCTCCCGCTCCAGTTTTGCGGTGCAGGAATAGCCGGGCAAACATGACGGATGTGACAGTGGTATGTGCCTATTGATTAAGGCTCGTCGTGGATTGGGAGCGGGAACGGGGGTGGTCGGGAGGTTTCGGCTGCGGTGTAGGGGTGTCGAGCGATGTCATTGGCCGTGCCGCTCTTTCTCGCCCCCGCCCTGAAGCCCCGCGCGGCGAGTGTTACTGCGACTGAGGGCTGAAGCGATTGTTATTGGCCCGTGGTATGCGTGACCTGCGGCGGGCGTTATTAATCAAATCGTTATTGCCGAGGGTGAATTATCGGACACGTTCTCACTGCTGGACCGCAGAGGTATGTTGCCAAGACCACGCCCCGCCGATGCTCGCTGACACCT
>NQII01004164.1:70277-104344 GCA_002778355.1 Clitarchus hookeri
TGCACATTTTTTGTTTTTGTAAAGGGAAAATTTTAAGTCAAATAAATATAAATGTTTACCTTGATTTTCACACAACAGAATCAGTAGACATTTCCGTGGTTTTTATTTACTATCTGTTTGTCTTCAATAGTCTCACGTTTTCTCAAAATAAAATAAACAAAATGACTCCACCACCCTTTCTCTGATCAGCTAAAATTTCGAACTTGTAAGAAACCTTCAATTGGACATTGCACACGACCAATTACGAAAACGTCCATGAAAACGGCGAGCAGTCAGCCAAATCTTCCATAGAACCATCCATACAAACGGCCTTGCAGTTTTGCATGGAATTGTCCAAGGAATCTTCCATCGTGATATACGCGCTTAATCGGTGACTCTAACATCTCATAGTTGGAAAAACTACAGCAAGGTTCAATACAGGCTGTTTAAGTAGTTTCGACCTTGTCAGGGTGGTTCGTCTAAGAAAAGGATTTTGTTGAATAAAAAGGGTTGTTTGGCGCCGCCAAATTAATTGCTTGAATAGAGGCCATTAAATATTTTGTCGTTGAAACCCAAATATTTTTTGTTCTCATCTGGTGGGAGCTACTAAATATTTGTATGGCTATACGTATATAAAATAGTTTAGGTTATTATAAAAAAAAAATTAAATCACAACCGAGTTTATATATAGTCAGAAACCTTGACGCGCGAACGTTGCGCCCTACGTCAGGTAAAGTGACTACCGACGAAATACATAAATTTCAAATATGGAACAACGTACATAAATAAATATAACAGGATATTTAGCTTTACTTTTTAGTATTCTGTTGACCTTATTTTATTGGGATTTTTATACCATTACTAATCATCAATAAATGCACAAAAACCTGGTCTACTTTCCAAATAGTCACACAAATTACCAAACAAACTCTCAAGCTGTATTTTAGAACGACGAAAACCAACTGACTTGCCAAGCACATATACAATAATTGATTCAACTAAATATTTTGTTGACCGTCTATTTTTTTTTCGCCCAAACAGAGTTTTGTTTAATTATTAATATATGTTTGGTTAGATGAACAAATTGAATTTTGCTGCTCTAAAAATTTGGTTTACTTAACAAAAAATTTTTTTGCTACTACTAAATATCTGAATGGCCGTATAGAAACAAGCATTTCGTTGCCTGGAACAAAACTTTCTTTCGGTGTATGTTTTAATATAAGACCTCAAAGAGCCGTTTTTCACGATGTTGGATTGTACCAAAAAAAATATTTACTGCATGCATGTTATATTTAAACCTGTTATTGCAAAGGTAAGAAAACATTTTCTTTATTTTTTTGCTTTATATATGGTATAAATAACACATATGTATAATTACAAAATATTTCAGCTAATGCACATTTAGATATTGGCTTGTAACATGTATGATACGACAGGCTACAGTGCACATTATAAACTGGATAATTTCTTATAAATACACATACGTAGGTTCAAAAACAGAATGCGTGTTACTGTATTGCTGTAGAAAAAGTTTGCGATACTCAAAAGGCAAAGATGCCACGTTGGTGTAGTGGTTAGACTACTTGCCTCCCACCTAGGAGAACCAGGTTCGATTCCCGGCCGGGTTGCTCCCGGATTTTCGTATGTGGGAATCCCAGACGATGCCGCTGAGCGGTGGGTTTTCTCAGGGATCTCCCGTTTCCTCCCGCGCTGCTCCATGCTCACACTCCACTTCATCCTCAGCAGCTTTCAAGGCCTCGACTTTAAGAGCCGCCCAAATCTCTTTTCTCACTCAGCAAGCAAAATATTTCGATTTTAAACAATATCCTTAAAGACACTTATATAATTGTTGGCTTTTACAGACACAAAGAATAATGAACGGTTCGAATGTACCTACATTATTTTGGTATTTTTCAATGCCAACATTTTTACTGATGTGTTTCTTGTGCTATTGGCCCTCTTCGTCTTTTAATTTCAAGATGATAAGTCTATCAAGCAAATATACTCCAGCTATGAGAGGGTTATAAGTATTTACTTCTATTTGGACAAGGCTTTGTGACCTGTTTTAATTGTTTGTGTTCCTCTCAAAACGATTTACTTCCTCTATAGAGTGTGCACTGTGAATGGTTGTTGCCAGCGTAACACCACGGTTATCATACCATTTTATTGCTGGCATCTCTGCATCATACACTTTTGCAGTTACATCATAAAAAGCTCCTCTACCTCGTTTATTTATTTCTTTGTCATTTTGGAACTGTGGGCCAGGAAAGCGATTAACTCTGTACCAAGATCTCCAATACTGAAATAAAATAGCACAGAAAACAGCTTCAAAGGTGAAATCCTAATTGTCGCAGTACAATAGATGCTCTCGATGTCAGGCAACATTCTTCAGCAGTCGCAAAACTATGCATGAGCTAGGGCCTATATCAGGCAATCTTTCAACTAGGGATATACTGCCTGTATAAATTTAAAAATCGTGAACATGACAATTTGAATCACATAACATTAAGAGCTTATATTTTGACTCTTGCAGATTTTTCTTATATTTTTCTAGGCCTGATTTGCCCTAGAATGAGATTATTTGTTCATCCACGCACATCTGACGTAAAGGCAAATATCTGAACTGCTTCTTTTCCATTTTATCAACTAGAGGACAAACTTTGAATAACCTGTCACGATTTGGGTCATTTCGGGATGGAATTTTGGTATCATCATTGAAATGAATACAGGATTTGATGACCTGTCAAAAATCACATGCCATGGTTCTAGCAACAGTTTCAACTCATATGTTATTTGCCCAAGTTGGTAGCGCAAAAAAAAAATGCATAAGCGAATGAATTATCTATTTTATTGGTGCCCATATTCAAGCATTTATTTGAATTTTTTATTGCAAACAAATTAGATTGCTCTACGATATTCTCTAAAAAAAACTGCCCGTAAAAACACCCTGAATAGTCTATTGGGTTTTCTACTTCACAATTTACCCCACGTTCTTTTCAAAATTGTGGATTGTTTTTCACGATGTTCTTCTGAAACTGTTTCCCAACACAATGATGACTGGGGTTTCTTTGTAGTTGATGGATCCAATGGAGTTTATTGGTCAAAGCTACACTCCGCACTGTCGGAATCATCTGAAACGCATTATAAAAATAAATAACTACACAATTTCTGTTTATTTCGCTCGTTTACTAGATATATTTGCTGATGCTTGTCTTTGCTGTGTGGATGAATCAGGCAAATAATCTGTGTTAGCAACGTTGTAATCCAGATCAGAATCATTAATTTCCTCATGAACAGCGAAATCAGCTGTCAGTGTCCCAGAAATTATTTTCTCTTCTGTCATTATGTTCAAAGAAAAATGAAAATAATGTAAATAACGTATATTTATTTCACACTTGCCTATTGTAACTAATAGGATACAAACCCCGTATTTCAATAACGTATAAAATTCGCGGGAGTATTTCTGTTACATTTTGGGATATAAATACTATTGAAAATTTGCGTACTTAAGTTATTATTACTTTACAAACTCAATTTTGTATATAAGAATATTTGGTATATTTTTTGGGAATTTTCAGTGATAGTTTTCTGAAGGATTGTTTCAGATGAATATATTCCTGCGTAATTTTGGTTTGGTTCTTAATTTTAATGCTTTAACTAACTGATAAGCTATTATAACAATACCTGCTATATGGTTTTAGACAGCGCTGTAGCATTTCCTAAAATTAATGCCCACTCTTAATGACGATAAGTAATTTGCAGGCGGTATTTTCCTACGAAGTAATTTAACACGAAAATGCTCGCGCTGAACTATGTAAGACGTAATTCAAACATTCGTTTCCCATTGCAAATCACCAGACGGACAAGAAGCATAAAGCAACTGGGGTCTCACGTCCGTGCGCGGCGCTCAAAACTGCACAGGAATACGGCCACGAGGATGATAATTTATTCACACGGCCCCGGGATGAAGTTCTAAATTAGTCTGCATTATGTAACAAATCCGGTTAATACTCGAGAGAGAGAAAGGGAGAGGCAGAGAGAGAGAGAGAGGCCGACGCGCATATTCTGTACAGTCGCACAATCCCTCCCTTTATTTAATTCACGTGTTTCACGCACGGATTGTTCGGCTCTCTTATTCCACCGCGATGTGTATCGCTTTTGTGGAGGTGAGCTCTCTCTCTCTCTCTCTCTCTCTGTACCTCTCTCTTGTGAGCGCGGGGGTGGGTCAATGGATTCGTTGTTCCATCTTTTCGCACCGTCGGCCGGCAGGCGCCGTGTTATCGTGGAGGGATGGGGTTGGAGGGGCGTGCGGGGTAGTCCTAGGTCAGCCGACCGTGATGGCAGCCCGTGGCAGGGAGGGCTTTGTAGTCGACCTGCCAACCCTGGTACCGCAGCCGACGTTACAAGTCGCGGCTGTGCAGCCTGGCGCCGGCCAACTGGAAATGAACCCGCTCAGCAGATAACGGCTGCCCATCTCTTCTGCCTAGCACTTGAAGTCCTTCAGTTATACGTGCTGCGGCTCTGGTGGCAAAGGCACTCGGGTACCGCATTTTATAATTTAAAAATACACAATCAAACTTATGTAATGAAGGTCAGAGGATGAGGTCGAGGGAACGTGGTGGTCTGGTATTTAGCGCACCGGGATCTCACCACAGTGACCCGTACTACTTTCACCATCGGAGACACACAAGAATTTTTAAGCGTGGGGACTAGGTAAGAGTTTCCGTTAGTACACGGGTTTCCTCGGGGTTCTTCCGTTACCCCCAGCTTGACATTCCGTCGCCGCTTCTTGTCGGAGTATTATTCCATTACAACTATTCTAGGATTTCAGACGCCTAATGGTCTCGCCTAGAAAATGCTTAACTGGTTGTGTGTTTTGCTCCTCCCCTCCTTCTGAGCGCTTTTAAAAACCCTACTTAAGATGTATTTGTGCGCACATTGTGTATTCTTCCGCTGTATGTACAATTAACATAGTCATGGGCCTCGTCACTTTATTCATGCGTCGGTCAAGTGAAACTGTGAAATTATTAGAAATGTATATATTTTCCAAATTATCTACTTTGTACACTTTGATGTATTAAAAACAAAACATAAAACAAAATAAATAATTAAAGTTTGTGACTAATGGTTACCTAGCACTTTTTATTCGACATTAAGATATGGAACTACTTTCCCTGCGACGTTACCAACTTGACTTTGTTTAGGTCACTCAATGCGCCCGTTAAAATATAATTAGGCAGGGGCAGTGACTTTTTCCTAAGGTTTATTATAGTATAATTATATTATTACTAGATGAAAATTTAGAAAACAAAAAAGCTCCCAATTTTGATGTTTAGCTTTTCTTGTTCTCAGACAGAAAAATACTTGTATTATTTACCTAGCATCTAAGCGCATAGTTGATAACATTATTAAAAATGAACGTGGGAAAATAAAACACTGTTATGCAAAAATTAAGGACAATATAGGTTTTCATATGTTATGTCACGCATCAGTGTTCCAAATAGTATACCGTACTATAGCATCGTCGAGATGTAAGAGTATGGGGGAGATGAACAACACTAACCCATTAAAGAATACAAATGATCCAATGGACCTTCATTCAAAAGTGTTTTCCAAGTACAGACAGACAGACGACAAAAACGACCTTGTGACAGGTGGCAGGCAAGATAATGCAGTCCTCAGTTGGGGTCATGATCACACCTGACTGCGAAGCAGGATGGTCGACGTTCTCTTGAGGCACCATAGCCCATTCCTCTTGTAGCGCCAATCTCAGATGCATATTCGTTGCTGGCGGCTGGCGACGTGCTTGCGGTCTTCCGACAACTTCTTACATGTGTTCGGATGTATATAGGTCCGGGGACCGTGTGGACCAATCCACGCCATGAATAGCTTCACTCTCCAACGACTCGGCGAGACAGTCGCTGTGCGAAGTGGTGTAGCGTTGTCGCCCATTAGTTGGAACTCAGGGTCACATCGCCCCGGAAGAAACGCATGCAAGCAAGGAGAACCTTGGTACAATAACGGTGACCAGTGACTGGACCTCCTTGGAGGATGTGGAGCTCTGTTCGGCAACCAAGCATTATGGCTCTCCAAACCAGAACTCCGCCACCTAAACATCGATGTCTTTCGACGATGTTGGGTGGGTGATCGTGAGTTCCCCGTCCTCTCCAGATGTATAGACGTCCGGTATCGCTTGCGAGACGAAATAGGCTTTCATCCGTAAAGAACACTGGACACCGTTGCTGAGCCCCCCCAGTTTTTGTGTTACGGGCACCACAGCAAACGCCTTATTCAATGGCTAGGCGTCAATGGCTCGCACAGTAGTACGTTGCGTGTATGTTCCGATTTCATCCACTGTCTGCCGTCGATCTCTCCACAGCTGTCGGAGAATGCACCGTTCCTCCGTCGCCGTTTTTGCTTGCGGTTTACCGTTAATTGTCTTTCATACAGCTGTTCCTGTAGTTCGAAATGCTATCCAAGCTGGAGAAACGATGCTGTAGCGACCTCGAAATCCTCGGCCACATTAGCCACACTACGACCATCTTCCAGCTTGCTAGTGATTCAACCTCGGGTAAAAGTCGTCCAGATGTTGTATACGTAAGTGTCTGTTGGCAATATCAGACACCAAACAGCAACTCGGCGTCGTCAAACCCGATTTGCCCCGTGGAATAGATCACTGCAATGCTGAGAAAACACCGCGCTCGTGATTTGTGTCCTTCGCGGAAGTCAACAGTACGTCTTGCTCCATATACCTATGCGCATGCCCTAACGTATCGGACCCTAGGTGATCTTCTGATCTGCCTTTCGGTCAGTTATGCCTGTTCGTTCCACTATTATGTTAATATCTCCACTTCGTCCTTAATTTTTGCACACCAGTGTAACACATAGGTGGTGTCTGTTTCGCCAAACAGCCAAGCCGATCAGGAAAGATGTAGTCACTGACTAACATACAGCTTCAGTCAGTCAAAGAGCATTTTCTTCCCATGTAGGAAATACATAAACAGAACTTCTTCATAGAAACTTCAGGAGGCTAGAAATTTCGCTATCTTGGAGTTGGTAAACAATGTTCTCCAAAACGTTGCTATAACTTACAACTTTGAAGTCACAAATGTTAAAGCTAAGTTAATTTAAGTGCACTATACCCCAACAAATTTTACAAGAAATAATCTTTTGTATATGTATGGTTGCACGAGTCTCCTGATCGCAACATCTATTCGCATTAAAATAGTTAACCTTAAAAAATGACTGTAAGAATTTGAAATGCCGCAGCCCTTAAAGAATCACAATGTTTAATTCATGAGGGTAGCAAGCCATATTTCTTAACACTCCGCGGAAATAATTTTTAACGAAATTAATTGTTTACCATTCATAATTCTGATCTTCAAAATGTTAATGATTACCGCTTGATCATTTTCCTTATTAAATAAACATTATGTTTTACATTACAGCCACAGCAGTTCATACGGAAATATTGGCAAATACGTATTGCAAAGTTAAACTACTTTGACCACATTCTGATATCGAAATGGTTAAAATTGCTCTTAGTCGGTGAATTTGGCTGCAGATTTGTTGAAACTGCTCCACTGGAACTAGAAAAATTGTACTGGCTAGTTAAACTAACTTATTTAAAATGGATTCTTTTTTATTTGTAGTGAATTTCATTCTACCAGAGACTCAATCGTCAGTGCCACTGATCCATAAGCATGTAACAGCTCTTAAACTAAAGCTGTAAGAATAATTACACTGAATGAAATAAGTTATTATGGATTAGAGTGGACCACATCCAAACTACGTCGTGATTTCCATTGAAGCGTTGCAAGTTATTGTGCATATCTTCCCCACCAAGACGAGAAATTTCTATAGTATACAGAAGTTTTAAGAGGTATTTCTTGTGTTTGCAATCTTGCAAGCTTAGCAACATATGAAAACAAAATGCGGATTCATATTTCGTATTTAAATGGTGGCGGAAATCAAACTCCTATACCTCATGGAAATGTAATATTTCAGAATTGTTCCCTTCGCCTCGCCTGTTAATATTGTTGTTGAAATCTTGTAGTTGCGTTAAGTACTAGAATTTTTTCTCAGTCTCGATTTATTATATTTGTTAGGACAACTTTGTCCGCTCTGTTATCGGAGATATTTCCCGTAGTATTTGTGAATATTTCAACACTCCTATAACGTTGGGAGGCAAGAATAACGAAACAATTTTTGATAGCTGTTATAGTATCCCACTTGAAAGCAGCGAGAGATCCTAGACTAGAAGAGCGTTAGGGATATTTACGTTATATGCATTGACAGAACCAGTGCGAGAAGTCTTGTTACAAAGTAACAAGCTGGAGTCAAAGAGTACATAAGAATATACTTGACTAAATGACCACGTATTTCGAATAGATTTGTTCGTAATATGTTGAATGGATGTTAACCATGCCTCTATTTCGTAACGTTTTAATAACGGTTTTCTCATTCTNATTTGTTCGTAATATGTTGAATGGATGTTAACCATGCCTCTATTTCGTAACGTTTTAATAACGGTTTTCTCATTCTAATTTATCGTTGCTGTGCGCAAATCAGAATGAAAAAAAAAAAATTTCAAACCACCCAAACCATTTCTGTAAAAACTTATTGCCAGGTTTCTAACGAAAAATCTTGAATTTTGTGATGCTTTTTTCTAACAGTACATAATTAGTTTCTAGAATCACGCAATAATTTAATAAGTTAAGGTAATTTTTAACTGCTCTTTGATATCTTCATGCTGCGGCTTTTATTTAGGATGAACATATTTATTTTCACATCTTTGTCAATAGTAGCAAAATTTTCAAATGAGCCCATAGAAAATTCGTTTAAAAAGTTTTATTTCATATATATTTTACGAAAGAATAAATACATTTTTTTTTCAATGCTGAAGATTTATTTGGCTATAATGCAGTGTTATTATAAAAAAAATTCTATTTGTTTCATTTATACATTTAAGTAAAAATTATTTGTTTCATAAATATTCAGAACAGCTTTATAACATTTAATGCGAATTTATGTTATTTTAGTTCAAATTTCAATTCAGCACTGCAAAACGTACATTCAGCATTCTAAATTTGAATGAATGGCAATAAACTAATTTCCCCTGGATTTTCACTGTCCTTGTAATTTAAGAATACTTGATCACTGATATGTAGAAATTTTTTTATCAATGAGTGACTTGAAATTATTATGTGAGATGTCATGCATTTTTCGTTTATCGCATAGATTTTCGGAACAAATGTATCTGTTGTAAATAAAATACTCTTAATTGAGAAATTTCTAAAATAGTCACGTTTTCGTTGATTAAAACTGAAAAATTACATGAACAAAAACCATTTAGCCATGGAAACTTCCTTAATGAGAAGTGTGTGTAGAGATTATATAAAAATAAACAACAGTTGACATTTTTACCTGAGCCAGGAAATTATAATTTTATAAGTGACAAGATTCTTTGTATTTCGGTTTTGTGTCATTCTTAAAGCAACTTAATTAATANATTTGTTCGTAATATGTTGAATGGATGTTAACCATGCCTCTATTTCGTAACGTTTTAATAACGGTTTTCTCATTCGAATTTATCGTTGCTGTGCGCAAATCAGAATGAAAAAAAAAAATTTCAAACCACCCAAACCATTTCTGTAAAAACTTATTGCCAGGTTTCTAACGAAAAATCTTGAATTTTGTGATGCTTTTTTCTAACAGTAATTAGTTTCTAGAATCACGCAATAATTTAATAAGTTAAGGTAATTTTTAACTGCTCTTTGAATTCTTCATGCTGGGACTTTTATTTAGGATGAACATGTTTATTTTCACATCTTTGTCAATAGTAGCAAAATTTTCAAATGAGCCCATAGAAAATTCGTTTAAAAAGCTTTATTTCATATATATTTTACGAAAGAATAAATACATTTTTTTTTCAATGCTGAAGATTTATTTGGCTATAATGCAGTGTTATTATAAAAAAAATTCTATTCGTTTCATTTATACATTTAAGTAAAAATTATTTGTTTCATAAATATTCAGAACAGCTTTATAACATTTAATGCGAATTTATGTTATTTTAGTTCAAATTTCAATTCAGCACTGCAAAACGTACATTCAGCATTCTAAATTTGAATGAATGGCAATAAACTAATTTCCCCTGGATTTTCACTGTCCTTGTAATTTAAGAATACTTGATCACTGATATGTAGAAATTTTTTTATCAATGAGTGACTTGAAATTATTATGTGAGATGTCATGCATTTTTCGTTTATCGCATAGATTTTCGGAACAAATGTTTCTGTTGTAAATAAAATACTCTTAATTGAGAAATTTCTAAAATAGTCACGTTTTCGTTGATTAAAACTGAAAAATTACATGAACAAAAACCATTTAGCCATGGAAACTTCCTTAATGAGAAGTGTGTGTAGAGATTATATAAAAATAAACAACAGTTGACATTTTTACCTGAGCCCGGAAATTATAATTTTATAAGTGACAAGATTCTTTGTATTTCGGTTTTGTGTCATTCTTAAAGCAACTTAATTAATATAATTTCATATTTTTGCAATCAAGTACACTTCAAAATTTTTAGGTGCTATTTTACAGTTAATCCACATGTATGTGACTCATTGTTGCAGAATAATTTTTACACACATTTTGAAATCAATATATCACTGTAAATAACGACATAAAATGTTTTAGTTTCTGTAATTAGGACAAAAAATTATTGTTCCAGGCAAAACTAAATGAACCGATATTATTTTAATATTTTTTTTTTGATGGATGCCTTTAACCATTGCAGTGATAGTAGCAAATGTAGAATGTGTAAGTACCTTAAGAAATTAATATTTGTAGTGTTTCATAAATGTTTATCGAATTAACATACTTAACCGTTCCGAAATATTCCATTATCAAGAGCTATGTAAAGGTTTCGCTTAGCNAATGTTTATCGAATTAACATACTTAACCGTTCCGAAATATTCCATTATCAAGAGCTATGTAAAGGTTTCGCTTAGCGTGAAAAAAAACTGAATTTAAACAAATTTATATATTTCGATATTATTTGTGTTATTGACTATATATTTGAATTAACGGAACCACCACATACAGAGATTTATGATACATTTAATAATAGTTTGTAGGTTTTCTTACTTATAATAATGTTTGGAAATCAAAAAATAAAAGAAATTGTAAAAATAATAATATTAAAATCTTTATTCAATTTAAATTAATCATAACAAAATTAAAAGAAAACCTATATGACCGTATTTTGTAAACTTCAAAAAAACATAGCGTGTTAAACTATATACACTGTGTATTTATTTATATATAAGAATTGTAGATAATATTAATTAGTTAATTTAAAGGCAGTTATTTTGGCATATCAAATGATTTGTAGTTTCAACCGTTATTTTTTTTGGGAATAATTGGTCAATTTTGAGATTGAAAGCTATAAAGGACGAATTAGCTAAAACTTGCACTCAAAATATTTCGAAAATGAAATGTGCTAGGGTGTGCTGGATTCACAGAAGTGAAGTTTAGACAAGTGACCATAATTGCAACCCAGACACATTAAAAAAAATTTTAGAATGTGTATTTCTTGAAAAAGTTACATTTTTTTTTTCAAATGTTACAATGCCTATTTATATCAAGAAAATAAAACCTGAGTAAATTAGAATGTTGTGATAGCGCGAAAACTATTTGCACTAGAATACTGTAAAAAATGCCATTGACATTCCAATTTCCTCTGATTTTATGTTGTTGGTGTAAATGGGCGTTGTTCCATTTCAAAAATGTAACTCTGTTAATGTAACACGTTATAATTATTATCAAAATATGTGTCTGGCCTGCAAATATGAGTCCTTGTCTAAACTTCACTTCTGTGAAACCATCACTTATATAGCACCTTCAATTTCAGAAATATTTGCGGTGCAAAGTTTTGGTGATTCATCCGTTATACTGTATCAACTATTGCTATTTATAAGAGTTACAAGCATTAATATCTTGCCAATAAATCTCTACAAAGCAATATATTAAAAATTAGTTCTAATTATATTCTCAATTTAATATTCAGGGAATTCGCTCACAGCGTTTCTGTTTTTGTTTGAGGAAAGAATTATACACCCCTAGAGGTAGAAAACAACTTAAATTTAATCCTGTATTTAGTTTTACAAACATTAATTAGTTAGGTGCGCATAGTGAAGTATAAGCTTCTGCAAAAGGGAACGCAGTTTACATCGGCTTTTGTAGTCGGGAAGTCTTGCCACCAGCAAGGGCGGTGAAGTTGCCAACAAACTTGAGACCCCAATCAAGTACCCCGCAACTGCGCCTGCGTAGTCAGGCGACCCGCGACGCAGGGGCGTTGTCAGCGGCAGCCTGCGTCTCAAGGAGCTGCCGTCACAACTCCCTAAGTACGTGTCGTAACTCAAACTCAACCCGCGCACGCCGCACGACACGGAGCATTCAGCGACTCCGACGTTCAGCACGCCCTAGTCTAAACTAGGGCGGGCAGGACATTTATCACTGTACACCGCGAGGAGAAAGTAAGTTGGGACANCAGCACGCCCTAGTCTAAACTAGGGCGGGCAGGACATTTATCACTGTACACCGCGAGGAGAAAGTAAGTTGGGACAGCTGCTTGCCATCTTTCGTCACTTATCACTAACAGCCTCCTGCTCTGCTTCCTCTCGTTCTCTCTTCCAGTAATTATTTTCTTAATGTTTGCCAATTAATTCACGCACGACTACATGGAAACCTGGCAACCGTGGCTGCAAGATAAATGCGACAGATCTGAGCTGCACTTAACAGCTGAGCTCTTCGGCGTCAGTAGGATTTACGTGAGGTGGTTCAACGACGAAATGAAACAGTGTGGTACCAGGATTTCTCCGAGTAAACCATAAGAGAACTTCAACGCCCGTCAAGTCTCCCACTTATGAGACTGTGGCTGTTACTTCGCCGGGAATGGAATCCGTCTCGCCATCGTGCACGTGTGAGGAGAGGAAGGGCAATCTGGCCACTTAGCCACAGCCGCTCCTGGCGACAATAATTTTAGACCTGTCAGAGCATTTTTACTGTCTTCTTAAAATAAATCACCCACAATTGACCTTCAAAGTGTGAATTATAAACGAAATGGATGAGAATATTTCCGATAGATTTTTTATTCTTGTATGTTGTTTTCAGTACCCATGAACTATACTCACGGAATGGTTTTAGTTTTTGTCAAATTTAATCAAGTTTTAATGTAATTGTCGTTTTTTAAAACGAAACGTTCAAAACGAAAATTCTTATTGGAACTTTAATCAAAGTGCAAATGTTTCAATTTTAATTATAACTAGCTGACCCGACAGTCGTTGCCCTGTCAATTTATACAAAAATAAATATATATATCAGATAGATAGATACATAATTTTAATTAGGATTTAACTTTGAGACCAGGTTGCATAGGACCCATATTTTAATATTAGAAACATTTACCAAAATTAAGTAATGCGTTCATCGCAACGCTTGGTGATGAACGATATTTTTTGTCTTTCCGTTCGGAGAGAAAACGAATAGCGCCGATGGTTTGCCTACTCTCGAGCACGCCACGCACAACTGCCCATGGGAAAAACATGGCAATTCAAGGTTTATTCCACACACTTCCAACGATTGGCCTTGCGATGTATTAATCGTCGTTGCGAAAGCAAGACGAACAGGAAACTGGACACGCTTAAATTGAAACGGTAAATCGGTTGGAATCAGTGGTATTCTTGGAATCAGGCCATCCTCGCCTTTCGACTTTCCTATGATTATCGTTGCTTCTATCACGTTGTTTATCAGCTTTTAAACAGCGAGTCTTGTTCCATTACATAGTTTCGGTTTATTCAGATTGAGTAACATGATTATCACTGAGCCGACCTTGAGCTGCAAATTGTGCGGCGGCATTCCTAGAAAATCCAATGAATTCAGAAATTCAATTGGATAATTGATGACTTCATCTGGATCGGTAATTGAATCGATAGACTTTAATGAATGCAATTGGCCAGCAATTTGATTTTGAATTTTTATGTTAAAATCGTCTACGTCCTTATTTTTCCCTGCCAAAATAGCTCGTTCGCTCAACCAAACATGGTTTTTGTAATTTGCACCAATATTCGGGAACACTTTCGTGATCAATTCTTCTTTCGACGTTGTGAATTGACAAAAATTAGATGGAAACAAAATGAGGCCAGTGGAATTTTTCGGAATTTTTCCGTTGCCTATGTCTAATAATTTTGTAGGAAACACTTCCGCCGATACGTCATTTTGTAACACGACTCGCATATTCGTTGTTAACTTGAGAGTTTTCACGTATCTCCACAAATTCGATGACTTCAAGCAAGCGTTTATTTCATCAGCAGCTGTTGATCTTGGAATGACTGGCGGCGTTTGCCGAAAATCATCGGCCAGCAGAATCATCGTACCGCCAAAGAGGTCCTGATTATTGCGCAAATCTTTCAACGTTCGATCGAGTGCCTCCAATTCTCGTTTGTGCGCCATCGTACATTCATCCCAAATAATTATTTTACTATTCTGTAGTACTTTTGCCATTGCTGCATTTTTGGCAATGTTGCACGTCGGTTCATCTATCGTTTGCAAATTCAGTAGCACTTTGAGCGCTGAATGGGCTGTTCGTCCTCCTTCTAACAATGTGGCAGCGATCCCTGATGATGCTACGGCCAGCGCTATTTGACCTCGTGCGCGAATCGAATCTAAAATCAATGAAATTAGGAACGTTTTGCCAGTTTCGCCAGGTGCACCGAGGACAATTATTTCTCCGTAGCCGTCGTTGATTGGTATCATCAATGTATCATACGCGGTTTTCTGTTGCTGATTCAAAAGTGGGACCTTTGTTCGTACTGATTGACTCAAAGCATCTCGATTGTATTGCCGTTCTCGTTCAAATTCTCTATTGAATGCATCGTGCATGGGGTGATTCGGCGCTGGCATTTCTTATTCGTACAACATCTTGCCGGACATCATCAGGCAAAAATCCTCTATAGAAATCAACGCCTCGTTGTGGATATCCGCATTAAAGTCAAATTAAGGATTTTTTGTTTTTGTACGCACTCGATGCAAAATGTCTTCAGCCATATTGTCTTTGTATTTGTTCCATAAATGAAGTGTGTTAGATGGAAAACACATTGAAATGATGATGGCAAAATGTGATCTAATTTGATGCGCATTAGACGAAATAACAGCATTAGCAAGTGTGTGATCCCAATGAATGTCATCTTCAAGCAAATGTAAACGCTGACACGCTTCTCGATATGTTGCGCACAACTCACCGTTGACAGTAAGTAGAAATTTAAATTAAATCGGTCCACGAACATTAACCAATAACAAACGCAGGTAAAAACATTCGTCATTGCTCGAATGAACTGTGTAAATGCGTCCCAATGCATCGGTTGAATATACATTCACGTATCCAGGAACAGGCCTTCCCTGTTTCCAACGCTGGAATATTTTTTATGATGCGTTCCATGTAAAATATCTCGGCATCTCTAAGTTAAGCAGTGTTCTCGCAAATGGATCACTTGCGCATGTCGCGAAGAAACTTGTCAGGGTTGTCGCTGGTGGTCGTTCAGCTCTCTGTGCTGCGTTTGCTACCGTGAAATAAACTCGTTGTCCATTCTCCAGGTGGACAGCTAAATGGACCACAGTGGGATGATGTTCGTGTATGGCAAATGAAAATATTCTCCAAATATCCTCATTGCTGCTGACATATCTTCCTATTTGTTATTGCGAAACATCATCGTTGGCATCGGGAGCTGCAATACCAAATACAGCCATGTCGCTTCCTTTCGTGACGTACTTGCAAGCATATTTGATGGACTTGATAGAATTGCAGTACTCAATATTGCAATGCGCTTTGAATGTTTTGGAAAGCAGCGGCAAATACGGAACAATCCAGCTGCTGTAGACTACAACGTCTTTATTGTGACTTTCAACGTTATCGTTCTGCCGTTATCCTCTGCAGAGCGATGACGATACAGGAAGTAACCGTCATTACCTGTGATTGTGTCTGCCAACAAAGCACGCAGATAACGTTTGGAGCATTTGTTTTCGATCATACACGGTGATTCCCGGTTGTGATTGCCACATGGTCCATGGATCATATTCGCCGTCACAACTTCATACAAATCTGGATCTGTTTCCGGATCAGGCATTTCTGCGCAAATGATGACATCAATTTCATCCGGTCTTATTTTCTCGGCCATCCACAGGAGAATATGCGCATGAGGCAGTCCTCTTTTCTGCCACTCCACAGATTACATCCAACATCGCACGTCTCCGAAGACATGATACTTCACAATTAAGTCCTTGAGCGCATTGAGTTTCTGCTTGAATACTCGTGCTGTAATGTCGTGACGATCGCTGGATGATTGACCGAGTAGTAACAGCGATGTGATTTCTATCCATTTTGGGTTGTATGTAAAAGTGACGAATAAGTCTGTTCGACCGTATTGGCGCACGTATCTAGCGCTTATTCGTGCATGCGCCTCGGACTTCCAACATACGTCGCTGGCAAAATAGTAATTCGGCCGACATTGTTTGCATTTCCATCTACATTCATGGCATCATGCAGATGGGTGTATTCCTCTGAACGCAATTTTTGCTGATTTAAACGTATATATGTCAGACGTTCCGTCTCGATTTTGACATACATATCAACGACGAACTAATGAAACCATCTGTGGCATTTCAATATGTGCTTGTCCTTGTTTCGACGAATCATCAAACGGTAGGCATAAAAATTCATCGAGCTGACCTTTTTATTGGTTTCTTGACCTGTTAATGGATTAATCATCTTGATCAAAAAATGATATCCATCCTCTCCTCGCCAAATATCAGCGGGTATTATAATGCATCATACGAACGATGGGTTTCGTTGACACGCTGAAGGTTATTACCATCAGGCCGTCGTATCACAATATGACGAGACTCCAAATTCTCGCCAACAACCACAAAGGCAATTCGTTCAACGTCGGTTCATTGAATCGTCTTTTACGTTTGCCTGCTGGTCTTTTGTCTGCTTTGATCACTATTTTGTGATCATCCTAAGGCATCATTTCTAGTGCAAGTTTGAACAATTTAACTAATTCATTGTGTTCATGTAAGAGTTGTTGCAGTTGTGCAATAATCTCTCGCTTTACCGCACGGCTGATGGCACAACGCTTATTGATTTCATCACCAGAATTTCCAAGGCGGCAACAATGCTCCTACACGATGGCGAATTTGTCCTTGAATATGTAAAATGAAAACAAATTCTTTATTGAAACGTTGTGAATTGTTGATTTTTTTTTTTGTGTATATGATGTGTGTTTAGTCGAAAATGAATTTACCTTAAAAATTGGGCCGCTCGTTCCTCAGTTATATTCGCTCTAAATGATGTCATTTTGAAGATACTGCTGTATTGTTGTGTATTCTGCAAAAAATGCTTCGATTGAGGTTCTTGGCCAGATGGAATGATGCTAGTGGCTATGGTGGCAGTATCAATAGTGGTAATTTGACCTTTCCGCTCGCACAACATAATCCTGGTGGTTCATGTCGAAACCTCAAAGCATTGCAATGTTGACAAACAGTGCTCATGGTTCCGAAGTCGACCGATACATCCGTGGCGTAATCGATTGTTGGATCGTATCTGAACGCCAAACGTTCATATCGAATTGTTACGTTTGGCCATCTGTTTTGTCGACGTACCAAATTATTGTTTACGTTATCTCCAACTGAGCGAGTTGAACTCGACTGTCTCCGTTGTCCCGGAGTCATAATTGATCGCGCTTGAGAAATTCTTATTCTATTTGCCTCCAAACGNAAACTGAGCGAGTCGAACTCGACTGTCTCCGTTGTCCCGGAGTCATAATTGATCGCGCTTGAGAAATTCTTATTCTATTTGCCTCCAAACGCTGTCTACGCTCTTCATCAGTCTCATTGACTCGACGATCATGTATTTCTCTTACGTTGCGCGTACGCCGACCGATATTCCAACGCCTTATTGGTGGCATTTTTCCAAAGACACCAAAATAATCTTTTCAACACACCACCGATAACACAATATTCTTTTTCGTTATAGAAATAATATATAATGAAATCACTTCGCAAAATGTCACACTTTTTTTTCGTTCTAAAAACATGTGACAGCAGAACTTTCAAACTGTGCGTCATTTCACGTAATTAAATTCTTTAACATAAAGATTTCATATAAAAATACCATCCAAATTTCCGACTTTTCCCATGGATTTTCCAACCATTTTCTTTCATTCAAACCTTGTCCTGACAATAACGAACACAATAAAAAAGAAATCAGCCAAATTGGTCGTGCCATTCTCAAATGATGCTCCGTCATTCATGTGGCAATTGATTTTTATTTATATAGATAGAAAGAATATAGGTTTTAGTTACCATAAAAAAAAAAATAACATACCTTGTAGAACTAATGAAAAAAAAAACGTGTCTTAATGTTTCATTAAGAAAACTGCTGCGTTTATCTTCTGATATGTAAATCGCTACACTCTTCTAGAAGTGAAAAACGAATTCTGCCCCTTCTTACACGCGTGTAAGCACTTGCTTGGAGGGTTAGGGGTTAGAGATAAATTCCAATCACCATTCCAGTCCGAATCCCCCCAAAACGAATTCCTACAAAAGGAAAGGTTTTGGCCTTGACCTTGAGTTTTATCGGTTAAGGGAGGAGGGAGGAGATGGAGGTATTATTTCTCGGCGGAAACTAATTTGCACGCGCCGGCGATGAAATCAGGAACATGAAACTAATCAAATTTCCTGCGGGGCTTCCCGAGTGTGTCGCGCGCAACTTCCGGCAGTAAACGCGAAAGGACCTTTCACCCCCTCCTCTTTCTTCTCTGCACCGCCTCCTCCCTTTTTACACCGCTCCCGTCACCCCTTCCCGGGACGGTGAATTATTTAGCGATGGGCCCGTGGGGGGGTGAGGAAGAAATGGGGGATGGTAGCGCAGGGATGGGAAGGAGAGGAGAGGCACGCCGGATGTGGCCTGCGGGGTGGAAAGAGTTCTACCCAAGACTTTGACATTGTGTGCGCGCTAACGCAATTTGGCGCTCCTGTGCGCGAGGCTACAAAGCCACGGGGGGTGGAGAGGCGTCCCTCGGCGCCGCGCCGCAAGCGTCTACCGCGGCGGCGTCCGACGTCGTGCCCCTTCCAGAGGCGGCGTCGCTTCTCACACTCAACGACGATGCCGCCAGGTAATTGCAGCTCGTGGCTGGGGGGAGAGGACGTGCGGTTTTTGTCGTTGGCGGCGGCGAATAGAACTTCTGCCTAATTACGCCCCCGCAACACTGCATAACCAACCCCCATCTCCCTTCAACTACTCTTGCCGCCGCCCGCCATCAACCCACTTCGTGCATTTTACATCTCGCAGACAGCCTCGTTCGGTGCACTTGGTTCGCGGTTAAGTACCCCCTTTTGATATCAACTTTTCAAAAAGAGTCAGTGTCTGTTATTGTATGTATTTAAAAAAGATACGCTCACTTGCAAACTACCATTAAAAATGTCAGCTTTCTTAAGGGTGTGGGGGTGGTAATACTTTCGTGTTTTTTTCTTGTATTAATAAAACTTTGTTTAAACACGCGGACGATGAATTTGCATATATTTTATTGCCTTTAATTAATTCACTCATCTATCAATTTGATTGTTTCACACAGGGGCAGCGGTGGTATAGTGGTCGGACAACTCGCCTCCCAACCAGGCGAACCGGGCTCGATTCCCGGCAGGGTCGCTCCCAGATTTTTCGCACTTGGTAATCGTGCCATACAATGCCGCTGGGTTTTCTCGGGGATCTGCCGTTTCCCCCCGCCCTTGCATTCTACGCTTCTCCATACTTGCCTCGCTTCACCATCATCGGCTCTCAAGACCTCGATGTTACGAGCCACCCAAATCTCTCCACCCACTCACTACTCGTTGTTTAACGAAATCAAATCACTATGGTAGTGATAATCCTCGGAAATGTTAAATTTTAGTATTGAAGGAGCATACTATATTGCAAGAATAATATATCCTAAGTAAGGATATATAAAGCGCTCGGTTGAGAGAGAACAGCCAATTGCACGCATGTCAGTTACGTGGATTCGGATAAAGGAAGAGAATAAGTCGGACCACGGGATTAAAACATCACGCCACAAAAAAATTATACGCTGACTCCTGATTACGTGATAAATTATGCTATTGATAAGGTCGTGTATAGACTGTTCACAGTAAATTGAGCACTTCTGCCAGCCCTGCTTAGGATCTAATTTTGCTCCTCATGCATCCTTCTGATATACGTAACATTGCAATTGCCAATGGCCTGATCGCTTTATTCAAGAGCTGTCCAAGAGAAACAGCACAGTAGAATTGTTGGAATGTAAATGTATTATTAAAATCCTACATACCCATACACTAAATGGGTGTGAAACCAGATATAGACTATTCGCGGTTTCTCCACACTTTTCTAAATCAAACCTTTAAAAAATCACACCATGTATGACGTCCTTGGTTGTTTCCAAAATATTTAATGAATCACAAGCCTTCTATACTTGCGTTAATATAAAGAGTACCTTAATATATGTTAAATTGAACTTTTACTTACATTTTGTCTATAATTATAATATTCCATTTATATATAGTGAATAATAAACATGGCAACATTAAGTGTCTTGGTAATGCCTATTAAATTATGTTCACGGTAAATTGAGCACTTTTGAAAGTCCTGCTTAAAATCTACTTGTAGATACATTGTGTATTCTTCCACCATATGTAAAATTAACCTTGTCATGGGCGTGGCCTCTTTATTCGTGCGTTTGTCAAGTAAAACTGAAACATTATTAAGAAAGTAGATAGTTTACAAATTGGCTGTTTCTTATATTTACGTGCATTAAAAATAGTGAAATGCAAAATAAATAATTCCATTATTCACAGATGTATACCTAACACTTTTAATTTAATATCAAGGCTAGGAACTACTTTCCCTCTGCGCTTAACAACTTTACTGGACGCTTGGCAGTCAGGGTACCCATTAATATATGCAGGTAGGGGCAGTGAAATTTTTCAAAAGTTAATTTCAAAAGGGCTCAAGTAACCATGAACAGCCTATAAGAAATAGTTATAATGCAAACTGTTGTTACACTGAGTGCGGACTAATGCGGTGCTATGCCACTTTGGTAATTATCTAGACTAGGTTTAAATTTATTTCCATAAGAAGGAAAAATTTCAAGGAATTAGAGCTTCAGAAGGGCTTCAGAAAAGTTGAATTTGGACTATACACTGAATTCAGCGACCACGAATTTAGACATGACATTTTAACTATATTCTATTAACGACTTCTTCACACTTTTTGAATAAAACCTTTCAAAAATCACCCATTTATAACGTGTTTGGTTGTTTCTTAAATATGTCGCGTACCACAAGCGTTTTATAATTGTATTAACGTAAAAGTGTTTGAACTTTGGTTGAATTAAATTTTCACATAAATATGATTTAAAAATTATAATATTAAATTTTTAATAGAAAAAAAGGGAGAAAATATGTTAATTGGTAATGTATAGCAAGAAATAGTTCTTATAAGAATTGTATTACACTGAGTGCGCACGGATGCGGTGCGCTGTCACTTTGGCGTAGCTTTTTATACTTGATAAAGTTTATTTACATGAGGCGGAGGAATATCCTGGAAGTAGAACTTTAGCAGGGCTTCAAGAAAGTGTGAAGTACCCGTGAACGAACAATACAAAGTCAATTCTTCAGAACTATTATTATTATTCTACTGTCAGCTATGAGCTTGCAAGCTAGTTTGCACTGTAGCATATACAAAGTGTTCAGCTACATTTTTCAAAAGTTTATTTTAAAAGTGCTCACTTTACAGTCAAGAGCCTTCATACGAATGTAAAAATGGTTCATAAATGTCAACGAACAGAGTAATAATTACAACTCAGTTTGTCGATAAGTAGGTTACCAGATCCTTTATGCAACTGTGTACTGCAAAATAATATGAAGATTATGCAAGGATACATGAAGAATTTGAGGAAATGTGAATAATTTATACACAGAAGTATTCTCACTAGGAAACATAACCGTAAGGGTTTCGTGTTGTACCAGGGGCATCTAAGTGAGTGCTGTGTTAGAGGTCGTCGCAGAAACATACTGTTTCTGTAACGCAAGTGAGCGTTCGATTTCACTTTAACCTTTTCGAGATTCAGTAACTGTATTTGGGTAACGACACAATTTGCAGAGAAAAAAATACTAATGTACAGTCTTCAAGTAGCACTACGAGACGGCTAAAAATGGCGTGCAAGCTTTTTATTCTTCATATTTTAATTAACTAAGAAAAGGGTCTTACAACATATTTTGATTGTTGATGTATATTTCAAAAATAAGGAAGTGTCTTGTAAATAAATCACATTTACTGAAACGTTTTATACATTATTATCAGTGAATCTCTAAAGTAGAGAGCTACGAAGACTAACCCTTTGTGGCCCCATAACTTGTGCCATTCGTTATATGTTAAAACTGTCTGGTTATAACCTTAAAACAAATTAAGTGGAATTTTAACGTGCCATTATAACCTATTTCACATAAGTAACTTCTAGTGTTCGACTGATATTGTATTCGATGCTTCTGGCTTGTAAATAATAATTTCAACCCATGAACATACGTAAAATATAACAAACCGGTTTTTTGTGGGTTTTTTGCGAAACTGTATTTTAAATATATGCTAATTGTTTCAAAGGAATAAAATGTTTATTCCGGTATTAACTCCTCTAGACAAATACCGAGATTACTGCATTATAAATTCGGAAGAAATAAATAACTCTAAGTGCTTTTCTTCGTTAAATATGTATACTTATACAGCGTAAATATTTTTATGATCAACCTAAACCTTTCGAAGTTACGATGAAAATTTTACCCATCATAAATAGCTTTTGTGACATAAAATATATCTGACTCATTTTACACTGTTACAAGTATTTGAACATTTTATAGTAAATATTAATGTGCATGTAAATAATTCTGAAGTGTTTCTGTGTATTATTTTTCATTTCATCTACTTCGGTAAAATCAGATTATTTTCTCTCTATGGAATTTAGAACATGAGAAAGGAAAATTGGCCAAAGAAAAAAAGGAAGAATAAAGTATGCGAGGAAACCCATAAGAAAAAGACGATTTTTTTCCATACAGCAGTGAACGTTCCTGAAAAAAATTATAAAGGGGTCTAAAGCCTGCTGGCTTCAAAGAATTAGTACAAACGTGTCTTCTTACTAAATAATCACCAATACAGACGTCAAAGATTATTTACAATATTTTAGAACATTATTTGTAAAAAAATATAGGAAATGTTTGAAAGTTATAAATTACGCCATCAGCCACACTTACAGATGTCTTGATTCCTAAATATTTTTAATAGGTATCCTTTCGTTAGTTAAACTTCATATTCTTTCCGAAGTTCATCTAGTTTACATGTAATTAAAGCAACGATTCTTAGAATTTCTTATATTTTACAATACCAGAAATATTTTAACTAGCTATTTTCGTGGGCTATTAGAATAAGTTTTGCCACTATTCTGTGATATAATTCACAATACTATATACCGTAAATAATGAGCTGGAATTATAACGTGCCTTACAATGTAAACATTAAGCTTAAAAGCTTAAGAAAATGTCAGTCAAATTTTCAATATTTCAACACGCAAAAATAATTCTAAATGATACAGCACTACAAGACTGAAACTGGCATATTTTAAAGAATTATTATGATTTTTCAATTAAATTTTATTTTATTTGAGTATATTGGCATATTGAATAGTTTCGTCGCTGTAAATAAATTACGGTTTCAAAAAGACTGCTCCAGTACTCAATACATTTTTAAGCTTTGAGTTTTATTGTGTATGACATTCGACATATATACCCTTCCCATGATTAATTTCCTGTCAGTACGCTTAATGTGGAAATGAAAGTGGTTTGATACCAAATCCTGCGATTGAATATTTAGTGAAGAAACACAGAGCTCTTGTGGAACAAACTTTTTTACAAACGATTCGCTATATAGCTTACTTCCAGCTGAATTAATTTTAATACTTGCCTCCCACCAAGGTGAACCGGTTCTATTCCCAGTGAGTTCACCCCCGGATTTTCTCATTTGGGAATCGAGCCAGACGATGCCACTGTTCGGCGGGTTTTCTCGGGTATCTCCCGTTTACCCTGACCTTGCGTTCCTGCGCTTCTCTTTACTCACCTCGTTTCGCCCTCATCGGGTATCTAGACCTCAATGTTAAGAGCCACCCAAATCTCTTCACTTCTCTCACTTAATATTTTTAATGTTCTGTGGTTAAAATGAACTTACTGAAAACGGCTGGTTGTTTCAGTTTTTTTAGCTGTGCAAGAGTTTTATGTACTGATATTTTTATTTATGGTAAATTTAAACAATCATTCAAATAGAGCTACATTTTGTACTTATCCATTCCTTTGATACGAACAGACAAGAGATGCCATAAAGTCTTTTGAGACAAACTTTCACAAATAAATACCTATACAATTTTTTAATCAACTCTGATTTAATCTACAAAACATGAATGAGCGAGTCGGTTTAAGAAGTAAATTTGAGCTAATTTATTTTGTAAGCCGCTTGCAACACTCCCCAAAAAAAAAATTTTCGTTTACGTATGACAAAAATATTAATACATAAACTTCTCACAGAATATACACAACTAACAAAAACCATACTTCTGTATAATTCTGAATTACTGCGAAGAATATTTAAGATCTCCCAGAGTTTAACTTAAGATTATAGACTTATTTTACATGCTAGTTATAAAAGGTAGCGACGATTAAGCTCTAACACACCTGGGACCTGCGACAGCGTGTAAGCAAAGCATGCCGTAGTTTTCAGCACTTTAAGTTGAAATAAATAAATTTTCTTGAAACCATTGAAAATGTTCTGAACAGTAGTAAAATTATTCTGCTGCTGTAGACCAATTAAAATTCTGCCTACTACTTCAGTGACAGTAATTACACATATTGAAATTCATTTATGCTGATTTTCAGTGAATTATAATGTCCCAAGCATAGGATCTCAGTACATTCAATCGATTCGCCAGTACCAACAGCTCTCTGAATGGATCCAAGGTTAACATTTTACTGAAGAGAATAAATACACTAGCTTTTCACTCTGAAAAAAATTATCTGAACCTTTATTTTACGATTATTGAAGATATTTAACATAATTTATTTTGCGGGAACATAAAATTTAAATCTGTAATTTTACAAAACAATTTATGAGTGTTGACAAAGTAAATACATATATATGTAACTACATAAAGACTAGTCACAATTACAAAAGTGTTTTGTGTTCACTTCTACTACAACAAAAAAAAAATTTAACAAGATAGATTTACCCAAAATTTTTGTACATGAACAATTATTCCTTCATAGAGTAAGGAATTATCGTATCAGCTTTCAGTCAACATTTCACTCTCCATATCGTTTCTTGCCCCTATGAAATCATAACTGGAAATTTATGATGAGTGTTGAGGTAGCCTGGTTGTAACGTTGACCACAGCGGTAAACGCATGAGTATTTCATGTAAGTTATCCATGCCAATTTAAAAAATGTTCAAATGTCAAATTGTGTTATAGGTTTCGATGAGAGTGTATATTTCTCAAAAAAATAATTAATTGCAATGGAAGTAAAATACCAAAACAAAAGAAAAATAATTTTAAACATTTTAATAATAAAAAATATATTTTGAATTGAAATATTGTTTGAAACTTGTTTGGAGATATATATGGGACACAAAAGCGTGAACTAGGTAAAATGTATCATGTAATGGTAATGACAACGGGACAGTTTTGGGCCAAAACCTTGAAGTGTAGAAGAATAAATTGAGTTGAGAGATTTGGGCGGCTGTTTTAAAAATGATGTCTCGAGAGTCGATGAGGGTGAAATGAGGCGAGAATGGAGCAAGGCTGGAATGCAAGGGCGGGGGAAACGAGAGCTCCCCGAGAAAACCCGGCGACAAACGGCATCGTCCAAATCGATTTCCACTTGCGAGTTACCCGGCCGGGGATTGAATCCGGTTCGCCTTGGTGGAAGGCTGAGCCACCGTGGCCGCTTAGAAGAATAATCGATCATAGAAATGTCATAAATCAATTTCTTTGAAGTGCGACATGTTTGTTCGCCTGTGATTACATTTTAACATCTGGCTCTTTAAGATTTGAAGTTTATCTTTAAACTTTAAAATGAATATGAAGATAAACAACATTACGCATTATCAAGAAATTTTTAAGCTTTTTTGGTGGCAGTGATATTATTTTTCAGCTGAAGAAAAATATTTTATTTATGCGCCGTTATAAAATAATATAAATGTATTGTTTTATGTACATATAATTATCATTATAACGTTTATTCTCATTTGGTTATTAATTACCCAATTCTCCTATGACTGGTATTAGATACCATATCACAAATATGTAAACAGCCCGTTCACATAAGTGCATTCCAAATATTGGGAAGTAAAGTAATTGTATATAAAACATCAAATATAACATACGTATATATACAACTGAGGCCTAAAGGATTACGTGCGTTATTTGCCTTCGAAAATGGGAAAATAATAACTTACTTAAAAACACGGAATTTGCTATAGATAAAGGAAGACAAAGTCTCACAATGTATCAGCAAACGAAGATCATCTACCTCTGTAAAGGTAATTGTAAATAACATCCGCAGTCAGAAACAAAATGGGGGTTCTTTCTGTCACATCTCAGAATATGGTATAGCACTGAATATTTGCTAATAATATAAAACGGATTATGAAGCACCATACTTAAATGTAAAAAAATTGTTGCCTTGTTTTAGCACTTTAACATGTCCCGTTTGCTGGAATACAGCCCAACAAAAAGTAAGGGTGGCAGTCCCATACTTTATAGTTACGCAAACTGAGTGACACGCAAACCCAACTGTTCCCCTACTTCCTAGGTTTTGAATGGCCACCCTTAAATGTGGAGGCTATTTTATTGCAAACAGTGTCTTAGAGTGTTGCAATGAGGCGATTAGTGATTAATAATCACTTTCATAGTTTTAGAAAATACTCAGAGCTACAGAATTTACTGCGATGTAAGAGTGTTACTGAGGATATTTTTTTTAATAATAACCTCTACAGAGTTTGATGATATTCGTTTGCTAATACATTGTAAGAATTGGTTTTATGTACAACAGTTTCCAGTTTTTTTTTAAACCAAATTCTTGTTATTTTCCTACACTTGAGCGTGAGTAACACTCTGAAATTTTACTTAAGGCCACAAGTGTAACGTATCTTTTCTATCTGATTTTATGTGGAATTACCTCCCAACCGTTGTAGTACACTTAGGAGAACACAATGCGATAAACTATAAATATATAGAATTATTTCTGGACGCTTGAACGGCCTTTCCGCCAATACATTCTAAGAAATTATCCTCAAATTAACCACATATGTTAACATTCGTACTGAGAAAGGACGAAAATAAAGCTTTTTCTTTCACACATAGCCCTACACTGTATGACGGATATTCAATGATTGTTCAGAAACTTATTTAATGAACAGTAAAGTTTCAAGGCGATGCTCAACATTTATATATTTACTACCAAAAATGTAATAAATTTACCACGCGAATTTTAATCTAAATAAAATACTTCCCCTGCAATTGAGCAAGCTCACTGAAAAAACTTTTTACGATGGACTCATTGGAAATAAAATATGCGTCACCCGTAGTTCTGATTTAATTAAGAACGAGTTAGTCAGTTACCGGTGGTTTGTTAGCGTGTACTTGTAGCTCAGTATCAAGCATACAGCGCCCTTTATCAACCCCCGTACACTCGCAGCCTGTTTTACAGCTGTTTGAGGCAGCAGTCAGGGGGCTAGTGGAAACGGTGACAGAAACGAGCTACGTCGTACGAGCAACGGTAGCCGTGGACTGAACTCGTTTGGGAGTTACGGCACTACCCAGCGTAAAAACGCCGTGCTTTCATTAACTAAATATTATACTGCGGAAAAGAGAAAAAGCCAACAAAATACCTAAGAGTTTTGCTTGTTATGGTCCGAAGCATGGCAGGTTTATGATGCCTCCCCAGTAAAAAAAAAAAATCCTTCAATGCATCAAGGTCACGTCTGATCGTAAGAAAGCACTGCGACGGCGATGTTAAATAGCATAAACATGCTAAGCGCCTATTATGTTTCCTGATCACTTTAAGCGTTGACTATGGGGCAGTGTTTTCCAAAGTATGGGTCGAAACCCATTGGTAGGTCGCGGAATAAAATTACGTGGGCCCCGAAAAATATAATTTCATACATAAACATATGCATGAGTTAGTAATGTTATAATTTAGAACCTACACACATGCAATGCAACTGTCAATCAGGCGTAAAATACTACGCAGAGTACGCAGTGAATACGACCCCCAACGCCTCCACTCGCGGCCAAAATGATTTTTAACTAAATTAGTAATATAACACATTGTGTAATGCTGTTTGATTAGGCATCTTTTTATTAACATTTTTCTTTAATACTCAAATTTGTTTATTTATTTTATTAATTTTACTTTTTTTAACTTCCTTACGCTACGTAAAAAATACATTGTGAACATGATGGAACAGTACGTTTCTCGCAGAAGGCATTAAAGTGGGTCCTTAACTTTGGAATTTTTTTTATGGGTCGCGGTTCATGGAACTTTGGGAATAACTGCTATAGGGTTTTAATACGGCAGTCTCTTCATAAAATACACACAATTGTTGCTGTTTTTTAAAATACTGTTTTACAGGCGAATAAATGTCGCAAACAGTAGGCTCTTTACAGCGATTTTTTCCGACTCTGTCACTTTCCAGCGGCCACGTGTATGTTTCAGTAACCAAATTTATGAACTGGCAACGAAATATTGTCTTTCATTCATGTTATGAAAAAAATATATACAATGAGATATTCTATAGCATTCTGATAATTATAATATACACACTTGTTTATGATGAGACTCGTATAACTGCCCGGGAGGCCCCTTGAAGGAGGCCACTTACGCTCCTTTTACGTAATTGTAAATTACGTGTGTGTAAAACGTATGGTCGGCCTAGTGATTCGTCAATCCAATCGCACCGCTCGTGTGTCGCATTATCTCATCCGACTTCGAGGCGGATACTACAAGCATATTCATTCCTCAGGCAGGCAGAGCGGCCAGTTTCGTTTGGTGTCAGATTTTTTAAATCTCAGGCGAGAACAACTCATGCATTGTTTTAACACATTTTAAATCACAATAAACGACCATTTTTGTATTGCATTTCGTAATTAGGTAGCTAGGTAGAAAATATGTCTGATTATTTTCTCTCAGCCAATAAGAAATCAAGTGTTTTATGTTTTCCAGATGTTCTTCTGCTGTCGCTGTTTTTGAAGCGAACAGGAAATAAAGTTTCTGCATAGCTTTATAGTTAAAATGTATGTAATGGCTTACGCCATTTAAACTGTTACAATCTCGACGTATCGAATTGAACGTAGGCTATGTTTCACTCCGTACTGTTTTCCTCAATATTTTCTGTTCCCCTGCTATTGGCTGACTGCATCATATTGTGCATTCGTTGTGGTAGTAATATGTTTATTTGTCACAGTGTTCCTTCTGACCAATCCATTTTCCCAACACCTTAATGCTGTCGCCTAGTAAGAGGTGTGTTTGTAGAGTGAGGCAAACATCGTTGAAGCGCTACGGACGACGCCGACTGGCGAATGTATACCGGTATCGCCTCTACGCGTTACGTGCTCATATGGCCTGTAGTTTTTCCGTTTTGCCACTCACATGTACGTGACTTCAAGCGGTGGCCCTGTATATTTATTGGACACGACTTTGTAGAAAAGTCCAATGTTTGCCTCTATCTTAGTTTCGCGTGTATACGGTTCGTATGCTGAATAAGCCGTTTTTAGCTATGTTGTATGGAATGGTAATAATGCTTCCAAAGTGAGTAATATCTTGAAAGTGCCATTCCGATATTGTCTGGAACGAGCTTTCTTTTCACAATAAACCTATTGAGGGCATGTTTAACCGTTTCGTAAATAAAAAACACTTTTTTGAAACATGCTGCAGCGCATTTCAAGCGCCAAGTGTGTAGATGGCCGCCTTAAATATATTTTGCTGTCCTCTGAAATCATTACGCTCCATTGTATCATTTCTTCTCAGTCTTGCCACGAAAGAGAATATTCTCATTTCTGTTGATTGCATTTGTTAAGTTTATTTCTTGTTTCCAAACATAAGAGATAGTTTTCTAAATATTTCGTTTAATTTTACTATTTTTGTTAATGGTATTTTTTAATTATGCTTTGTGTAATTGCTACACGTAAATAATATAACCACTGCATATCTTGTATAACTGAATTTCAGATGATACTGATTTGATACACGAAATAATATTGATATTTGTTTATTTTTACGTTATATTTTCATATGCTACTGCTGTGCTGGAAATGAATAGGAAACAAGGAATATGAGTATATATTTTAGCTTCAATTTAAAAGCGACGTTTTAATGACGCCTGACTCCCAATGTTGGGGTCAAATTGTATCTCACGGATAAAAGTTCATATGTGCCTCGCTGATACGCGGCAGGAGCAATAATTTGGTTTGCATTTTATATTCTGTGCTTAGTTTTGCAATAAATGATCAATTCATAAACAGGATCTCTCAGATTATAACTTGCAATTGATCGCGTTAAGCTTAAAAAATATATCGAAGTTGCGCGCTGACCAATTAACGCGGGGATGAATTCAAGTATGTTTGTACTTATAGAAAATTGGAGGAAGGTGGGCGAAAAGGTAGTGTTTGCATTTATAAACTTTTGGAATCGTTCCTTTTGGCGGTCTTGAAATCATTCTAAACATCTTTCCCTGAAAAATAATATGGAACTACTTTTCGGGCCCTGCTGCACACATTCGTGGGGGCATTTGGGGTAGGAAGTTCCTATAAATATTTATCTGAGAAATTTTAAACACATAGCAAAATATCTATATAGTTATTTATTTCGGTGGTAGGAAAGTCTCTTTTTATAATAATAGAAATGACGTACAATGAATTTCGCTGCAGCCTGTTCCGATTCCCAGTGAAGTCAAAGTGTAAGGTTTCGCATCACGCGGTTGCGCACGCCCAACGAAGACTATAAGATTTCATTATTAAAGTGGGCATCAAAAAACTTGTGTTATCCCGGTGATGAGAAGATTTTTGCAGTCATGCCGAGAATGTGGCTTGAACTATCACCAATCCGTCCTCCTCGTTACGTAAGTGTGATGCTGCAGCCAGCATGGTGACCGATTTACCAGGTTCACGGTACATACCAATGAACTATTACATTATGTCAACCTACCTAATACGGAGTGGCCACCTTCAGCCTGCAGAACCGCGCCCACTAGGCGAGCCATCGATTCAACGAGGTGGCGGAAGGTATTCTGGGGTACCTGATAGAGCAACAGCAGGTCCTCTAGTTGGCGCACATTGCAAGACGACGATGACGTAGCACGTACCCGCTTCTTTAATCCGAACCATAAATGCTCAATTGGGTTAATATCTGAGGTGTTTGGGAGCCAGGGTACTCATGCCAGTTCACTATCATTTTCCTCAAACCAGTCCTTCTCAATCCTGGCAGTGTGGCATGGCAAATTGTCCTGTTGGAAGTGACAGCATCCAGCAGGAGACACTGTAGACATGAACAAATAAACTTCGTCCCCAATAACGTCTAGATACTGGACAGCTGTCAGAGATCGGTATACCAGAATAATGGGCCCCCGTGTTTCCCATGAAAACATCGCCCATGCCATCGACTGTCTCCGCCCAACAGTGCGCCCTGGTGGTCATACCCCCGCCCCCCCGATGATAATTGGCGTACAAGTGCCCGACCGTCGGTGTGATGAACAAGGGATCAGGATTCATCGAACCAGGCGACCATTTTCAATCATGCACAGCCCAGTGTCGATTTTGTGCACACTTCATGCGGTTCTGTCAATGACGTGCAGTTAGTCACGGGGGTGTGCGTGTGGGTCTTCGACTCCACCGTCCCGACAGCAGTAGTGCTCGATGAACCGTGTGCTGCGAAACATTGTCCTGGTCACCACTGCTGTACCACTGTGCGTTTTCTGCAACTGTGGCTCAGCGGTCGCTCTGTTCCTTTATGGCATCAGTGTGCCGTGGTCGACACAAGGATGGATGACGTGTCATTGTTTCCCCATCTTTACAACACTTCCGATACGTACTCACTACAGTGGTTCGAGAGAAACCAGCAAGACGGACCGTTTCAGAGACGCTGGTACCAAGGCGTAGTGCAATCGCAACCTGACCTCTGCCAAACTCGGACATAGATCGGCCGCTTTTCCTATTCTGACGCCGCAGATACTTCTAACAGCGAACCTGTGAACCTGCCCTTCATATAATATGCTGCCAGCTCGTCACGTATAACCCTCCGCGCGAGATTTGTTACCATGACGGTGTGGCCATAACTTTATGGCTCACCGGTGTATTCCTCTGGTATTGCAGTCAGTAACAACTTAGAAAGTAAACTCTCTGGCGTAGAACTCATCTGGATAAGGAGAAAATATAAAATATCAGGTGTAAACTAATACAGGCTTTACGGTCGTGTTCAGAGCGTGTTTTCTCGGCGACCTTCTGTTTTCTATTCCAGTACTCGTTCTGTAGATGTTCGATTCACAGATCTAAGGTAAGGTAGACTGATTTTCGTCTTTTATGCATTCCCAGAAATCGGATCACCCATCACGATAAAAACTGTCAATCAAAATCACTACCTCAATGAAGGACGAAGATGTTTGTTAATTTGTTTTTTGTTTTTCAATTTGCCCACACTTTTACATACATAGAATATTTCGAATAATCCGGATTTCCCCGATCAGGAATATTTCTAAGCATTTATTTACATAAATAGTGTTCGAAGAAAACTTAATGTACGTTCTTACGGTAGTGCTATCAGCAGAAAAGCAATGCAATGATAGTTCACTTAGAATAGTTACTGAGCACATGTCATGCGCTCTCTGCCTCATAATCCACTTAATAATAAAATGTAATTTAGGAACAATTTTTCTGAAAGTTTCTTTGTACTCCGCGCCCTTTTGAAAGCACGATGTAAGCCCAACGTAGCCCACACGTGGAAGGGGAGAGGGGTGCCACGCACAGCTGGGAACCGGAACACACGGCGTCGCGACGGCTGGGGGCTAGAGAGCACCGACCCCTCTCGTGAAACCACGGGACAGCGATTCGCCATCGCAGTCGAGTGCATCCCCGACACGCCGCTACAAGGGGGCAGCCCCCCCCCCCNCCATCCCCCAATCCCCTTCGAAACCAACAACCCTTTTGCGTTTCGACGCAGACCATCCACCGAACCGCGCGGACCGCACTCGGCGTGCCGCACATCCTGCCACGGCGCGACGCCCCCTCATTTGCATGACAAATAATAAAAATAAAATTGTTTCGCCTCCCAGAGAGTTCGCAGGAATATGAAAATGACCGGCGTGTGCGTGTGTTGCCTGGCGGTTGGTAGCAGTGCCTTCCGCCATTTCGCGGGGCGGAGGTCGGGGACACATTAAAAAAAACGCCCAGGTATATTTAAAAACAGCCGTACCTAGTCCTAACCCTTTCTGCCGGAAACCTGAGAACGACTTGTTACATGAAAACGGAGGCCGTGCGTTATAATACAGCGATAATGCATCAAAGCGTCAGCCAGACTTATGACGCAGGAATGTGACTAACCCATTCCTCCGCATTACAACACGTTACAGTATTTTAAGAATAGGCACGTTGAGAATATGCTATAGAGCATGGGTGGCCAACCGGTCGATCGCGGCATTTAGTCCAGTCGATCGTAGCAAGGAAAAACATATAAATACGTGGAACAGACTGCGCAACGTAATCACCAACTGCTGCGCGCATCATCTTGTATCATTTTTCAATCGCCGTTCCATCACGTTATTTATCCTCTCTTCCACGCAGTAGCTCTCTTTTGTTTTCGGCACGCGATGGACAATAGGCGGGAAGCGTGTGGGACGCGGGGGCGGGGCGGGTGTC
>NQII01004164.1:104360-139495 GCA_002778355.1 Clitarchus hookeri
CGACAGGGACTAGCGAAGTTATGACGTCAACGACTACCGATGTAAATCACGATTAGACTCTGCATCGCGCCTCATACGCTGTGGATAAGTGGTCGAAGAGAAACGCCGAAGGAACATCAAATGAAGAAAGAAATGCTTCTGAAGGTTCATCAAATAAAGTTAGATAATATTTTCGATATTGTTACTGTTGCAAACGAACCCGTCAATAATAAACCTAGTTAAATATATTATTCGCTGAATTTTGCAGTCTATTATAAAGAAATTGTTATTTTACTCAGTGGATCAAGCGAATTACCCACCTACTAAGTGGGTACCTACCAAAAGCGTAAATAAATAAAAACTTAAAAATTATGTTCACTCGCAAACTTTCTGCCATCATAACGAAAATAAATTTAATTCACATTTAGTTGTAGGATATTTCTTCTTTTATTATACTAAGTATGTTCTTCATATTTCAATTTTATTTTAGTAAATCGTTAGAAAATGTGCCCCATAGAAATCAAAAACTTATCACTGTCACCAATAATGGGAACTGGACTACTTCTTTACTATGGTGAAAGAAAACTGCTGCTGCTTAATATGCAACACATCCGTGGCAATACCGAAAAAAGGAAATTAAGAGCGACATTTTAACACAATGCATAGTAAATATCAGAAAGATTTTCCACCTAACAGCGAAATAAGAAAGGGTAAATTGCAAGCATTGAAATCGCAATTAACAGTACAAGAAAACATGTTTTCTAGGCATATTGAGCAAAGTAAGGCTGCAACTGAAGCTTCTTTCCAAGTAAGCTACATAATTGCACAAAAGTGCAAACCTTTTTCCGAAGGAGAATACATCAAGGAAATTTTCGAAGCAGTGTCAGATTCGCTGTTCGTGAATTTCAAAAATTAAAATGAAATTTAAAAGGCTATTCGTTGTTTACAGCTGTCTCAAAATACTGTGATGCTCCTTATAGAAACGATGAGTGAAAGCATAAACGAATAACTACAAGAGATATCATCCGCTGCGTTGCTTTTTCGCTACAACTGGACGAGTCAACAGATATCACTGATACTGCAAAATAACTTATTTTTATTCGGATGGTCTTTGAAGATTTTTCGACGAAAGAAGAACTGCTAAGTATGATTTCCTTAAAAGAAAAAACTCGTGGCCTTAATATATTTACGGAATTAAAAGCATATAGGATCAAGATTAAGCAATGATTGTATAAACACGTATCAATGACAACTGATGGGGCTCCTGCAATGACAGGTATTCATAATGATTTTATTGCTCTTTGTCACAAAGACGAAGACTTTCCAGACTTAATTAGCTACCACTGCATAATTCATCATCAAGTATTGGCTAGTAAGAAACTAAACACAAAACGTCTAATGGATATTTCTTTCAAGATAGTAAATTCCATAAAAGGAAAATCTCTCCAAAGCGGCTCTTTAAACAGCAATTAGATGAGAAGGAACCAGATTTTTTGGCAATGTACACTGACGTAAGGTGGTTGATTCGAAGCAAGTTTTTGCAAATATTTCGAGATCTATTGGACGAAATAACAACATTTCTTGAAGAGAGGGATGATGATTATCAGCAACTGCGTGATTGAGACTGGCAATGTTATTTAGCATTTTAAGCAGATTTTACCGGAAAGCTGAGCACATTAAATCTGGAACTACAAGGCAAGAATACAACAGTAACCGAAATGATGAGTTCTATTGCAGCATTCCAAAGTCAAAAAACGTCTATGATAGTTGACATCAAAAAGAAAAAATTTCAACAATTTGTAAACATCAAGGATCATATGGAAAAATATCCTACCTACAATTTCATTCCTGACAAGTACACGGCAGAAATTAAAGCAGTGGTATCAGATTTCGAAATAAGCTTTAGTGATTTCAAAAAAATTTTGAAGTTGGTGGAATTCATTAGTTATCCGTTTAATAATTCTATTGATCATAGTAATATCTACGAAATGGCTAAAAAAATTGCAGATACATTTGAAATGGACCACATGATATTTCAAAACGAAATTATTACTCTGTGCTAAGATATATTTCTTAAAGCAAGCTCATCCTCAGGTCTAGATTTCTGGGCATTGGTTTCCAACGAGAAATATCCAAATTTGAAGAAATGTGTTGAACAACTGCATTCGTGCTTTGGTTCAACATATTTATGTGAATCAGCATTTTCCTACTTAAAACAAACAAAAAATAAGCACCGTTCTTGCTCTCTCATGCCGTGAATGACGTTAAGACGGAAGAGTGGCAGCTAAGTTCGACCGTTCTCACCCCAGAGAAAGCACTATGTACAAATTAAAATGTTAACTGCCGCAAGCCAACCACTGCCTCAGATAAGGGCTTGACACTGTCTAGGGTTAAAATGTGACAGCCAAAACACTGATTGTTCATCCTACCCGACATAATCTCGGTAGAAGGAAAGTGTGCAATATCTAAGGGAATTTGGCTGAGAAAATATAAGGCATACAAGATAATGGATATTGCATGAAAAATGCAAAACGAGTTGTTACTATTGCGCTTTGCGTGCATTGTATAGACACCAGAAAAATCGGCACTGAATATCTGCTCTGGCAACGAGTATTGTGTTTAGTGGAATCTACACTAAAGAGCTAAACATGTTTATTTTATGCAAATATGAACATAGTTTATCAGAACACGTACTGTAAGTACGTATATTTTTCTTCCAAGTTTTTATTGAAGAGTATCTCTTGCCTACTAGATTTTGTTCCTGTGCTCTCGCATAAATTTTGATAAAGAATTGTCCGGTATATAATTTTGCCAACGAGCTTTATAACTTTTTTAGGGGTTTCTGGACATGACGCTTGCTAATAAGTCCAGAAATTCGAGTAATGAATTTCAAAATTTGAACACGAACCTAATCACACCTTGTAATGACGCAGTGTTCTTCATTTTCGGGACCCGTATTTCATTTTCTTTAGCTTTGCTAAGCTTCGTAATATTTTTATCGGGTTACAAAATTGAAGCCGCGGTGGTTCGTTTTACCGTGATAGTTTGTTTATCGGGCATAAGTTTGCCGTTTCGTTTCAAACGTCGTAGTTTTCAGTTTTTGTTAAGCGTCAACATTAGATTAGCTTTTTTCAGACTGCGTCGACAGTTTTAGTTCTACGGCGTAGTTTCGATAACGTGTGGAGAGCTTGCGTGGCAGCCCACGCCAGGCCCTTATCTGTGAAGAGGGGGGTGATAGGCAGCACAAGTACACGTCTGCCTGTCGCCTTCCGTTAGTTGATACCCGGCAGTTGTCTAAATCGGTCGTCTCAAGTCAGTTGATACCGAGCAGTTGTCCAAGTCAGTCGTCTCACGTCAGTCGTCTGAAGCAGTGCTCGCCTAGGCCGCGTAGGGCTTAGCGCTAACCCCCACACCAGCTAACTAGACTTTACTAGATTATCTCTCCGCCGGTGTGGGAGGTCGCTGCATTTAATTTTCTTCGGTGCATTTAATTTTCTTCAGGCAAGTGTTTATAACATGAATAATTCGTTAACGACTGTGATGCTGTTCTGCTCTGGTCTGTTTATCTGTGAACGGTTCGTACTCTGCATATCTGAACTTCGTGTGTGAAATGTGCCACTTCAATAGTAAATAAAAGTATGGAACAAAACAAAACTGAAACTTGACTTTATTTCATATTTAATTGGCGTCCATTTTACATAGTCTCGTGTTACTCCGTCTTGAGCTAGTCGAGTGGAAGTCGAAAATTAAATCCGGCTGTAATTGAGCGTGCCGACATTACAACCTGATCACAGCTTTCTATTCATGGCCATGTTTCCTGGTCAGCTTAATGTACTGCACAGTTCACGAATAACTAATCGCCCTGAAAAGTATTCACAAGATAAAAATTGTCATTCTCAGATCATGTTCACTACGCTGAAAATCGAGCCTTAATTCAGAAAAAATAATGTCGCCTGATCAACAGCGACCACTTAATTCATTAGACTATATATACCCTATCTTTTAAAACTAAAAAATGCTTATGGGATCGTCTTCCTGTGTCTCTGTGTTTACGTCCATGCCCCCCTTAAAAACGTTCGAATTCATATACTGACTTTTGCCAGTCTCGATACATCTATAGTGCTTAATAACGACATCCGACTGTAATATTTTCAAACCATGCCAGAAACTCATTTCGACCATTCAAAACTTTTAAGTTTCTGGACTATACGTCAAATCACAGGAACCATTCGACCGATTTTTAACCAAAATTGTTTTTTTGAATGTCCATACTTCCAGCATCAAGTTCAGGGATCGTGTTCACACAGATCATGAAATGTTCAAATGTTGTGCGCCAAAAATGTAATTTTCTGGAACTACTCAGTCGATTCCAGCCAAATTTGACATTCAAGTGACGCCACTGTTACTCGCCTGTAATGTATACGATTAAAGGTATCGTGATTGGCTGTTACGCGTAGTCAGTTGGTTACATATAGGCTACTTGTCATAAATACTTTTAAAACCTTACAATAGCATTTTGTGCATGTACAATTCAATATGGTGTTTGAGGGCTACCGGTTGGTTCACAGGTTGACGAACTGACCAAAAAACATGTGATATTAAAGATACAAGTGAAATTGAATAATCTTTAAAGTGTTTATTTGCCTAAAGTGAAAAACCCAATATGGTATTTAAAGACTACCAAGCAATGTGACGCCAAGTACGAAATCTCGAAAATATGCGTTCGATTATGTCACATGTAATAATATTAATATACACACACGTACACTGAGGAGCCAAAAAAAACTGGTATAGGCGTGAGTATGCAAATAATAGAGGTATAGAACCAATCAGAGTAACGCGATGCAGTCGGCAGCGCCTATATAAGACAACAAGCGTCTGGCAAAGTTGCTAGATCGGTTACTGCTGCTACAATGGCAGGTTATCAAGATTTAAGTGAGTTTGAAAGTGGTGTTATAGTCGGCGCACAAGAGATGGGACATAGCATCTCCAAGGTAGCGATAAAATTTGGATTTTCGCTTACGACCATTTCACGAGTGTACCGTGAATATCAGGAATCAGCTAAAACATGAAATCTTCGACATCGCTACGGCCGGAAAAATATCGTGAAAGAACGGAACAAACGATGACTTACGAGAATTATTAAACATGACAGGCGTACAACCCTTTCTCAAATTGGCGCAGTTTTCGATGCCTGCTGCATACCTTCAGACATTAATCGAGTCCATGCCACTTCGTCTAGGTGGCACGTCTGCGTGCTCGCGGGGGCCCTACACGATATTAGGCAGGTGTACCGGTTTTTTTGGCTCATCAGTGTATATGTATATTTGTGTCGAATATAATTAACACAATGATAAAATGAGTATATTATTTGTAAATATATAGTAAATATCTACGGCAAAATGCTATTAATACAGTATTCGGTGTGACTTTGGCATATGTAATGTTTTACATGTACGACTTCATATAATTAAAATGAAAAGTTAGAAAAAAAACAATCTATAACCACCTTCAGGAAATTAACATTGAAGGGCTTTTTTTTTTTCACATTACTAAAGTATTCATATTAGATGACTGCAATTCAAAACAGAGAATAGCATCCAGGTGACATACATTCTTCTAAGAATTACATTAAAGGCAAGTTTTTGGGTTAATATCGCGGTTGAGGTAGGAAGTTTCCTCTCAACAACAGCATTTTTTTTGTTTACTTGTATCTTTTTAAAAACTGATTTCTTCGCATGGTAAATTTTAAGGATGTGGAATAACTGGTGTAATTAATATTATATTAGTGATTGTAAATAATTCATGTTTGAATAAATTCTAAATCAGTTCATCTGAACATAAGAATACCCAGTGGAGTAATGGTTAGCATGCTAAGCTTTCACTGCAAGGGGCAAGGGTACCCCCCCCCCTCACCCAGAAATAAAAAAAATGAAGGTTTGAGAATAATGCTAACAATTATTATTTTTAAGAAATAATGTTTGACAAATGGCGGAAGCATGGTTAGCCATCAGTAGGGCCATCTGGTGGCTGTGAAGTGATACATCAATGGGCATTACTGTTGTAAGCATATGGGCCATGCTTGGGCGATTTGTGTTCAACACACCTGGGTCAGTTACGGGCAGAGTATGGGTAGTTAGTGGTGCCACCTCACGACTAGCAATGATGCCGGCTTGCCACCCGAATGTAAACCATAAATGGGCCATATGTGTTTTGTTACATGAGTTGTAGCTAAGATATATTTTCGAAAGAAATACAAATGAGTAGGTAAATTTTATTTACAACCATGTTACTGATTTTTCAATGCGGCTGAAATTTCCTCGAATTTGAGTTCCTATGTGCTTCTCAGTCAAAGGATCACTGAATAATCATTTTTTTTAAATAGTACAATAAAAAAAATTTTAACTGTATTTTTTTTTCGCGGCTTTTTTAATAAAAGTCTTTTAAATGTTCCACAATATACTTCTAATTAATGAACTATGAACAAAAAATAATTTATATTATAGGACGCGTGTGATTTAAAAAAAATGTCTGTTCAATATTAAATTGTTATGGACACTGAAATAAGCAAGAAAGGATTTTTTACGGCTCCGTCGTAGTATACATGCGATTCCATCTTTAAATAAAATATAATAGTTTTTAATTCCAGATATAATAACATTTTCAAATAATAAAGATCTTATAAATTTAATAGTCATAGTTATTAGAAGGTCTAAATAAATCATATAGGACTACCAGATGTACTGATTAATGAAACGGGCATTCAAATTGGAGAAAAATTACAGGTTTTCCATTTTGCATATCCTGCCTATGCCTGTAAGACAAATAGGACTGCCAGCTTGAGTAAACACGCTACATGCCACAGTCACGGTGACGAAAATCAAATACGACTGCCACCATACTCAACACGGCAGACGTCCCACTGGATAAACGGAGCTATATATCCGGCAGATGGCAGACACAATTCACGTCCGTGTAACCCTGTCTCGGCTGTTTTCATACAACTGCCCTCCATGAAAAACCCAATTAGAGATGCCTTGGGAAAATAAAGAAGTTCACTGCGTACTGAGTACGTGGATTTTTGAATGCAGAATTACGGGTTGAGATAAACTGTGGATAAAGTTAAAAAGTTAAATGAGATCTGAGTTTCGAAGTTATTATGTCGGTTATAGTTTCAGAACCTTTTTACAAATGTTTGTATTTAGGTTTCTGACCATGTAAGTGCTCATAAGCAACTCTTACATATTTTCAAGCAATCTCCGGTGGAGAAGCAATGTTTAGGGACCTGAGTTCAAAACTTGAAACAAAATCAGTAGTCAGTCTTACACATAATGTGGTAGTTTTTCTGAGGGGTACATGAATGGTTAGAAATATGCCTTAACTAATAAAACGTACTCGGAATAAAAAAAACAGTGGGGAGAGTAATATAGTTTCAAAACAGGGTACCATCAAATAGAGACAAGAAAATTCTCTGGAGTAATATGGCAATATACGAATTAATTAAAATGAAAGTAAATTATATCACTAACAGTGGGTAGGACTAATATGCATTATGCATTATAGCTCATCATGGTTGATAATAGACTACTGAAAAATGAAGTAAAGGATGCCACTGGTGAAAACACTTGGGACTTTCTCCGAAGGTATACGACCAGTCGTATGATAATACGCCCCTGAACTGCCGAGCCCTTCCGAGTCTACCCGAAGAATGCTTCTCGACGAACCTCTCGATCCCATTTCAATTTACGATTGCAAAGGGTACTTTTATATACTACTACCGTTCAGAATTATTTTTCTTGTTTATAAACAGCAAAATTAAAGAAAAAAAACCTGCATTATTAAAATTAATGCATTTTACAAGCTGAGTTATAATAACAAGTAAATTTATATTGACCTATTTTTCACGACTTAACGAGGTTGAAAATGACTTGTTTTTTGCAGCAGTTTGGCAGACATCTTTTTTCCATATGTTAAAATATAGTACATATAGCGGCAAATGCCAACAGAGTGGTAGGCTCAGGAGCTTAATGCGATTATTTTTCAAACCAAGTACATTTTTAATAAAACAGCATTGAAACACATAATTAGGATAATATAAAAGGACTTCGAAAAGTATTTAGATAGCCTATCCATTGAGTACTGACATTTATTTGTACTTTTAAATCATGTGATTTGAACGTAACGCACAGTGCCCCACCCCTAGATTAGCCACTCCTTAATAGGCTTCTGCGTCCGCCATTGGGTTCGAAGCTTTGCAGTGGAGTAGATAATACGACGTTAATGTTAAATCACATAATGCATAGCTCATACAATAGTATTATTACAAAATGCTCCATAAAGTATATGAACAGTATTTCAAATAATTAACCTATTATATAATACAAAATATTAGCTAGAGTCTATTCGCCGTTTCTTCACACTTGTTTAATCAAACTTTTAAAAAATCACACATGTATGACGTTTTTGGTTGTTAAAATACGTCATGTATTTCAAGCGTTTTAAAGGCCCCTGTGTGTTAGCATAAACGTACTTTATTTTTACTTGAATTAAGTTTTACTTATTTTCTACCTATGAATTATAATATTTGATTTATAATAAATATAAATAAAGACAGGAAGAAAATAGATGTGTTGGTAACGCCTAGTAAGAAATAGTTCTTATGCAGAATAATATTGCATTCAGTGCGCACGAATCCGGTGCAGTGTCCCTATGGTGTAATTTTCTTCACTTGGTTATGCTTTGTTTAAATTAGGTGCATCAATATCCTAGAAGTAGAACATTCAGGGCTTCAGAAAAGTTGGAAGTAACCGTGAACAGACTATGTAATAATTTTAACAGTCATTTGCATTGCACATCTTCATAATGTATGCTGGTTTAATTTAACACTCGTGTCACCCTTAGTGCATTCTTGTTGGCGTATCTCAGAAAGTTTTAATACCATAAACCACCATCCATTTAACCGCATTCTGGCAACAAGAAGGAAATTTTTGTTGATTCAAGAGTACCGATAGTTGCAATGAATAGTTAGTTTTATACACAAATGATTTAAGCAATTCCGTAGTAAACAAATGTAAACTCCTCAAGGTCTTGTCTGGACATAAGGAAGCATTGCTACGGACCTCCTCCCAAGACAGCTATATGCGTTACTGGGCAGCTGAATTTCTCGCAAACTGAACCTGTAACAGCAGGATACTATTACAACCGACATATGCCTCTCTGCTCCTTAATGCGCAGAAAAACTTTTTTTTTAACAATTTTAGCAAATTTTTTTCTTTCAATTTGTTTAGTACAACAAAAAACAATAAAAATTGTAATTATTTTGGCATTTTTCGAAATAAAAAAAGTTATATCCCTAGAAGATTTATTTACTGAGATACGCGTGTATAGGCTATCCACGGTAAAGTGAGCACTTTTGAGGCCCTAGTTACTATTTATTTCAGCCATTTTTATCCTTCAAGCACATTGAAAAATAAATATTGCCTTGTAAGTAATAAACGCAGTGTGTAGATTCCCCACTCGGAAGTTAACGTTTAAAGCTAAAATTAAATATATTTATTGAATAATATTCCAAATGAGAGGGCTTTCAAAAGTGCTCACTTTACCGTGAATAACATATATGCGCTAACACTCATTTAACAGACAATATTTTGCTATGGTGTCCCCTTAATAGTGTTTTGTAGAAATAAACTGGCTTTTTTTTTTGTACTGTGTTTGTGTGTATACAATTTAAATTCATAAAGAAAAATGTTTTCTTTTAGGTGGAGAGAGAGAGAGAGAGAGAGAGAGAGAGATATATATATATATATATGAAGGAGTGTGCTAGAAAAAATTATAGACCATGACTTCGTAAACTGCGCTATTTACCCTCAGTAGCGTGCGCTTCCTTCGGCTGCAAAAAGTCACATTGACAACTAAGGCTGCTCCTTGGGTGGGAAGGCAGGAGTGCGGCCATATCATCTGCATTTCTGTCGTGTCATCGCGAAATGGGCAGAGTGTCGGTGTGAAGAGGGAAGTCTCCAAGGAGGAAGGAGGGGGTGGGCTCGAAACACTCCCCCCCCCCTTCCATATTTTTCAACCCCTCCTCCTCACCAATACTTAAAATCGCCCTTTCCTCGCTCGGTGATGGATTACCTCTGGGAGACTCCAGTGCTCTTGCTCTCCCCCCCCCCCNCGCAGGGCGACAGCTGATGGATCGGACTCTCAAGAAACGTCTGGGACCAGCCTCTCCAACACACAACAGGCTGCTCGCAGGTAGCCGGCGGTGGGCGGCGTGGGAGGGGAAATGTTACACGTGGAGCTGTGCTTGTGTGGCCTCCCGAGTCAGCCAGATATTTTTTTTTTCCTGAAATAAAAATAATCAAGGTATTCTAAAGAAGTCGAAATGAGCTTGCACCCATTGTAAATACGTAACGCACCATCAATTCAACGACTACCGCAAGGAGCGTCACAAAATAACTGAATTACTCTTGTTGACTTTCTTTTTAACAAAGAAGAAAATAATTTTTTTTGGAAATGCTTATTTTTCTTGTTTAGCACACGTATGAAGTGTATTCACGCGGCACTTGCTTACAGTCTAATTTATTTTTACAGTTTTATGAAACGTAACTCAAATCGAAACACAGGATATTGTGTGTGGCTTCTACTGCAGATATGTTACTCAATCTTCTTGCACAGCTTTGCTATGGCATTGCTCCCAGTAGCGTAATTAGGACTTGAAAATTTTGTACAAAGAAATAAGTTGTTAGATATTCAGTTAAACATGGAACTGAGCCAAGCTTTGTAGCGCAGTTCGTACCGATATCATTCGGGAATGTTTTGGGTTCAAACCTCGAGTGAAGCTTGAATGGAGTTGCCGTATACGTCTATATTAAGTTTATGAAGATATGTCATCCTGATAGTTTCAATTAACTAGCATGGGCCGGTTAAAGCAGTTAGTTATACATATAAATACCTATGATAGATACTAGTATATTCCAAGAAATGCATAAATTCACAGTCGAAAAAAAATAGTTGCGGCCACAAGGAAGCAACCTACGGAAATGAATCTTGGTGGGTAGGTTTGACAATGTGAGGGATGAACATATTTACGTTGGGAGCTCGATGGCGCAAGTTATGTCAGCATGGTCTGGCCTTATCGTTGTACCTGCCGGACTGTGTAAGATCGTCCCCGTGTGCACGTTTTGCTTCTGACTGGTGTTGTTGTGTCGTAAGCACAACTTTGAAGTGTAGTACGCCTCGAAGATGAGTTCAACAGCATTTAGAAAAGTTGGGTGGGGGCCGCGGTGGTTTAGTGGTTAGACTACTCTCCTCCTACCTAGGCGAAACGGGTTCGATTCCAGGCGGGATGACTCCCGGATTTTCGCGTGTGAGGATCGTGCCGGACGATGCCCGCTGGTCCTGTGAGTTTTCTCGGGGATCTCCCGTTTCCCCCTCCTCTCCATTCTGGCACTGTTCCATTCTCACCTCACTTCGACCCTCATCGGCTCTCAAGACCCCTTCACGCACTCACTCGAACAGTTGGGCGCGTTCTAGAGGGGTCGCATCGTAGGGATGCGGGAAGCGGGGTGGTCATTTCGCCGTATTCTGCACCATAACGGCCGTATGGATATTGCCATTGCACGCCGTTGGCGGCATTGGATAGATGAAGGCACGCGCGCATGGCATGCAGGATCTGGGAGACCACCACGGAACACACCGAGGGAGAACGGACGGATTGCACGACGTGCGTAGAGTGCTTCCCATGGCTGCGGAAATTCAGCGAAAAGCGACGCCCATCTGCAGCGTCTTGCGCGCGATAGTACCGCCGGCAGACGGCTGCAAGACGCCGGCGCGGCATGTACGCAGTCCGTCACGACGTCTGTCCTCGACACAACGGCAACGTCACCGCAGACTGCAACGCCGTCGTGACCGCCTGCCGCGGAGTAATGCGGGAACGGCAGCGAGTGATCGTCATTGACGAGTCCCGCGTTTGACTTGGCGGTGACGAGCTGCATACGTCCTTTGTGCGGAGGTAACGTGCACGGCGCCGAGATGGATGGTTTGTTGTCACACGACGGATATCCAGACGACTGCTGTCTTGGTGTAGGATGCGATTCTGTACGATGCCCGATCACCTTTGGTATTCAGCACGGGCACCTTGACTTACCGGCGTTCAGTTCACTAGGCCCATGCGAAGCCCATGCAAGTGCTCTATTCCAGGGCAGCGCTCATATTCACGCCGCCCACGTTCCAAGAGCTTGCTTTGGAACCATGGAAATTCTATTACGGCTAGTTAAATCCCCAGATCTATCCACAGTTTAAAATGCGTCGAATTCTATTGTTTCGCTGCTGTATAGCTGCTCCTCGCCTACCGCAGAATCTGCAGAACGTGTGAGCGAATTTTCGAGCTGCACGGGATGGGCTTTCGCAGGACACTATGCCCCGAAAAAAGTAAATGGGTGTGGGGAGTGCACCCAAGGCACGGCAACACCCTCCGAGTGACGGTCTTTCCAGCTGGGATCCGTAGGTGACCATCATCCCCGAGCATGACAGAAATGAAACCCTGGAATGGAGCGGCGCTGGAATGCAAGAGCGGGGGAAACGGGAGTATCCCGAGAAAACCCACCGGCAAGCTTCATCGTCCAGGACGATTCCTACATGCTAAAATCAGGGAGTGAACCCGCCGGGGATCGAACCCGGATCGCCGTGGTGGGAGGCGAGCGCCCTGGCCGCTATGCCCCGACATCTGGCGGTATGTGTTCGCAAACATGGCGTTACACAAACACAAATGTGTTTGTGTAAAGGCACGAAGAGTGTAGAATTATTGCTTGAAATTTAAACTAACTACGAGTTTCAGTAACACTATACGTCATCCAAGCGGTATAACTGTCGCTAAGTAAAGTTGGTGTTTTCAACTTACTTTTTCTAACTCTATGTTAAGAATTCAAGAAAATTACAATTGTAATATCGCCAGGAATTTTTTTTCCAAATAACCTTTTATCACCCATTGCCCGTGTAATGAAACGTATGCTACACACTCTATAAAAGCACTCATGTTCCATAAAAAGAATAAATTTGATAAATACAGTAGGTTGAATAAACTATATTAGTGAGTGCATACAAATTATTCATGTTAAAAAAGCATACAATTGACATAGCACTTAAAATATTTACATGTTTTCTCACTAATATGTTACAATAGAGTAACTTTTACTTTTTAATTTGAAAGAGCATTGTCTTACATATACTATAAATGTCTATGACGCATATCAAATTTTAATATCCACGTTACCGTTCCAGAAGTTCCTGGAATATTTCCTATCAGCTAATAGGCCAATCATAAATATGTGACATTCGTTCGTGTTTCACATTTTTAACGTATTATGTATTACTGTGCATATGCTGAACGCTGACTGTACCCGAGTACGAAGAGTGAGCCTCTTCGAAAGCGTTCTGGTGGCGTATCAGTGCTGGCCTGGAATACGGGCAGATCTGTAGAAATTGCTACTCGTGCAGGTGATCGTGGTGCCAATAACATGTATTGGAACTTATTAAGCTTTTGTTTTATTGAAAAAGGATACATTTTAGTTCTGACATAATTGTACTCTTGCCATATCTATTATTTTTCTTCTGAACATTTAAACTCCAAGGCTGGTGTTCGAGCAGTCATAACGCTTACACTTGGAAACGTGCTTAGTTATCATGCTAAAGACTCTACTCCGTAAAGTGAGCACTTTTAAAAGCCCTCTCATTTGGAATAATAGTCAATAAATATATGTTATTTAAGTATCGGACGTACACTTCCGAACGTGGTGGAATATACACACTGTGTTTGTTACTTACATGGTAATATTTATTTTAAAAGGTGGGTAAGGGATAAAAAATGACTGAAAGGTAAAAGTAACAAGGGACTCAAAAGTGCTCACTTTACCGTGAACAGCCTAAAACTACCTGGAGCGAAGAGACTGTTCGCGAAGGTGTGAGTAAAATATTTGGGCGGCGCTTAACGGCGAGATCTTCAGCGCCATTGTTGATGAAGTGAGGTGGAGGTGGAGAACCGACAGCGTGCAATGACGAGGAAAACTGGAATACCCCGAGAAAACTCTTAGGCCTGTAACAACGCCCGTTACATTTCCCACACGCGGAAATCCGGGAGGGCACCGCCAGGAAATATAGTACGGTTCACTGTACTAGGAGGCGACTGATTTGACCACTACACGACCCGGACCCTTTGGTTGCGTCGGAATCCTAAACTTACTCTGTACAGTAACTATCGTTCAAATTTATTTATTTTGCAAAATGGCGACAGAGTGAAAGTTTTATGAGTTGGTTACAATGCCAAGGCAAATGTTTCGTTCATCCTGTGCCACCGGCCTATTAACCGTCTCGCAGGGCCGCACTTGCATATATTTGACTATATATACTACAAGGTTATTTTATATTCTTTAAAAATGACTTGCATGCGAAATACGTCGTTCAGTCAATAAGTTCGCGAATGCCGTGATGTGCATCTGCCTACACTCGGGGCGCCAGTCCTCAAAATTGTTAAATGTGTTAGTATTACACATGGCTCAAGCATAACCAATAATCAAATACCATAAAGCTAAAGTTATTTCTTACATCTTGGTCCCAATTTGGCAGCTACTCCTGTATAGGGCCATACTGATTTGCTGAACTTGAAGTAATTGTACTCACGGTTTCTTATTTAAAATGTATAACACGACACTTGCTTTAAGGACGAGGAGAAAATCTCTTGATGGAAGTTATAAGTTATATGAAAGAAGTGAAGAAAACTGAAAGAAAAAGAGAAAATCTATTTCACTTTCTCTCCAGGTTTTATTTTTTTGTGGGGGAAAAAAAAAAAGAATGGAAGTATTGGGGAAAAGTAATAGAAGCGTTTTGCTCTCCTACCTACCCGGTTCCTAGAGACAGCAGACATCTTTCCTCAAGGCGAGGTTGGCCAGAGAGAGACGGAGAGTGCAAGGAGGACGAGGGGGGAGCGCGGGGCAAGTTGCACGCGCAGGAGAGGAAAGAACCGGCAGGCTGGAAAACTCGTCGCTAAGTTATTGACTGCGTGGTGTGGCTGAACTTCTCTTCATCCCTTAAAAAACTTCTTCCTCCCAGCCCGCTCTCATATTTCCAAGCCTCCAGGGACACATCTAACCTTTTCCTCCCTCTGTGCGCCCGCCCGCTCCCCACAGGAACAGAAGACTCGGGTTCAATTTCCATGATATACCGGAGGGTAGGGTTGATAGCCGTGGTGAAGGGAGGGGGTGTTGTTGTGCTCTACGCAGATCGCTGGGGTGTTCCCGGCCAGCTGGACCGGTGTTGAGCAAGTGTCCCGGCCCTCCAACACGCCAGCCACCTCGACCGGCCAGCGGTCCTCACTCGCCGTGTACGACACGATGCCTGGCGAGGCCTGGTGGGAAGAGAAGGCGACTTCTTGCTCCCTTATCTCAGCACTTCGGGATTTCTTCATCCACGGCCATTCTCTGCACAAGAGTGTCGCCACAGTAACGGAGATACGTGGTATAGTGCACGTGCCACATAAGCAGTAGCAACCCTCCGTGGTCCGACATTGAACTGCTTCTTCGCCAATAGCAATAACAGAAACAACGTGGACATTATTTGTGGTTAGAACACTGTTCATGGAAGTTAGCGCATTCAGACATTTGTACAATTCCTCAAACCTACACTGGAGAGCCAAAAAAACTGGTATAGGCGTGGGGATGAAAATAACAGAGGTATGGAACCAATCAGAGTAACGCGATGCGGTCGGCAGCAACTGTATAAGACAACAAGCGTCTGGTAAAGTTGCTAGATCGGTTACTTCTGCTACAATGGCAAGTTATCAAGATTTAAGTGAGTTTGAACGTGGTGTTATAGTCGGCGCACGAGATATGGGACATAGCATCTCCGAGGTAGCGATAAAATTTGGATTTTCGCGTACGGCCATTTCACGAGTGTACCGTGAATATCGGGAATCCGGTAAAACATCAAATCTTCGACATCGTTGCGGCCGGTAAAATATCGTGAACGAACGGCACAAACGACGACTGACGAGAATCATTAAAGGTGACATATGTGCAACCCTTTCTGAAATTGGTGCAGATTTCAATGCTGGGGCATCAACAAGTGCCAACGTGCGAACTTTTCAACGGACCATCATTGATATGGGCTTTCGGTGCCGAAGGCCCACTCGTGTACCGTTGTTGACTGCACGACACAAAGCTTTACGCCTCGCCTGGGCCCGCCAACACCGCCATTGGACTGTTGATGACTGGAAACACGTTGCCTGGTCTGACGAGTCTCGTTTCCAATTGTATCGTGCGGGTAGACGTTTACGGGTATGGAGACATCCTATGAATCCATGGACCATACATTGCAACAGGGGACTTTTCAAGCTGGTGGAGGCTCTGTCATGGTATGGGGCGTGTGCATTTGGTGTGAAATTGGACCCCTGATATGTCTAGATACGACTCTGACAGGTGAAAGTGACGTAAGCATCCTGTCCAATCACCTGCACCCATTCATGTTTATTGTACATCCCGATGAACCTGGACAATTCCAGCAGGGCAATGCGACACCCCACACGTCGAGAGTTGCTACCGAGGGGCTCCAGGAACACTCCTTTGACTTTAGACACTTCCATTGGCCACCTAAATCACCAGACATGAACATTATTGAGCATATCTGGGATGCCTTGCAATGTGCTGTTCAGAAGAGATCTCCACCGCTTCGCACTGGTATGGATTTGTGGACTGCCCTGCAGGATTCATGGTGTGAATTGCCGCCTGCATACCTTCAGACATTAATCGAGTCCATGCCACGTCGTCATGCGGCACTTTTGCGTGCTCGCGGGGGCCCTAAACTATATAAGGCCGGTGTACAAGTTTTTTTGCTCTTCAGTGTAGTTTTAATGTAACTACCGTACATAGAAGTTAATCAAATTATTCTTTTCACGTAAAATTGTGGGTTTCTTGGAAATTCAAACGTAAACTAACTATTTCATCACTGTTGACCATGTGATTTTGATAGTCATTCCTATTATCGATAAGTTTATAAATGTTGAAGACACGGGCAGAATACGAGAATCTATCTACATGATATTAAGTCTATGTTTGCATGTAGGATTCCGAGTACCTAATTTATTAACTGGTAATTTCAAGCATAGTTCCGGATATAGATACGTGGTTTTCGTACGTCAGATATTCCTTGAATGTAACTTATGTGTACTACTGAATATCTCAATGATGGTCGTATCTACAATACATGTACGAAACAAAAATAGAGAGTAAACATAATTTTTTATTTCTCACGTTTATAGTAACACCAAACAAGTGAGGAAACTCTGTCATATGTTAAGTTGTGTTTACTAAAACAAATCAAATGAGAAACTCTGGAAAAAATCGAATCACTAAGTTACAGAAGTTTTATTATTTTAGCGAAGAAGTATATTTAATTAGTAATATTTTAGTGCGTTCACATTCGCTAGCTGTCGCAGTATAATATCCCCCAAAGGTGCAAATTGAAATTGGTTTTTTTCTAATAATTTATTTGCTTAGATCTTTAGAGTTTTCTAACATCGACATTATTTCAATTAAATTTAATACGGATATGACCTGATGAAACAACGTTTTAAGCACATGAACGAAATTCACCGATTATTTTCAAGAAAGGAGCTCACGAAAACTAAGTTCTTGTTCATCTCTCCATGAAAGCATAGCGGTGGTTTACTTCAACTTGTCTCAACTGAAATGTGGCACTATTATTTTTCACTAATTAGTTATGCAGGAAATTAAAAACGTTAGCAGCTGTTTTTTATACAGTTTTTTAACTTTGACGTGTTTATTCACCCAATTTTATAGCCTACTCAGAGCTCGAACCCAGAAACTTAGTGATATCAAAGCTCCTTAGCAACCTCGGCAACGAAGGTGACTTCACACAAAGATTCTGCTTGCTGCCTTGGATTATTTTCCGTAATCATTTACTCCTTTTGTGGGATAAAAACTGGATAAATGCTAGGAATGTAAGAATAAAACAACCGTGTAACGGGTTTTATTGCCCTAGATAGATCGTGACGTTTGCAATTGACGCAAAGATATTTAGGGCCATTAAAAAGCGATGAAAAGTATGTGGTGCACACACGGGCAGCCTTTGTTTTTCCTCGGTGATTGTTATTTGAATTGCCCTGTAATATATAGACATCGTATTGGAGATACGGTAAGAGACCGCATACTGGAGGCGGCCAAGGTGGAACTCTTCACCCTGATGGAAAAATAACGTGGTGAGCGACGTCTGGTCCTCTCCTGGACGTACATACGGAGGAAGAGAAGAGATCTTACTGACCGCACTACGAATAACTTGAGTAGATGAGAACATTTAGAAAGAAGTGATAGTCGCTACCACAAGACTTTCACCAGGCTGCATCTACACTATCTGGTCTATTGGCGGGTTAGCTGGAGAAGAACGATACCATACGAATCCATCTGTTATCCAGACTGAACCCTGTTTTAAAAACTTATTCATTGTATTTAGCATAGGTGATGTTACATTATTATTGGGTTTAATGGTTTTAACTGTATGAGTCAAGGAAACCATGTCCAAAAAGTGAAAGGAATGCGTTTGATTCAATACGCTTAGTCAACCGGTGTCATTATCATCAGGCATAAAGAACGCTGTTTTTAGACATGAAGTGCATAAGTGTGTTTTATAAGTACAGGCAAATTCCAAAAATTAAAAACGTTTTAGCATTGCTGTGCCAAAAATAATATTTTGCAATAATGAAATGGTTAGAGCATCAAGGGTAAAGCTTCAATAAAGATTAAACTAATAACACTATTTTCGTTTTGAAATTACTTTAGCAATACCGAAGGACGTTACAAGTCTTGCGTAATAGTGTTGTATTTGGCGAAAAATATATATTCCGTCATATCGTCTAGATATAACTATTAAAAATACAGACAACGTATTATTTATGTCTCAATTTCGTGGCCCAAGGTGACTATGTTTAAGAAGTTTACTTAGTAATAAAATATGTACCAACGTAGTTACCATAAAAGAGAAACTACAAATGCTTTATTTTATATTATAACTATTTTAAGTACAAGGACATAAGATGAACATATATTTATTACATAGGTGTGATATAAAAATAAGCAAACTGTTTTTAAATTACTTGTTGAAATTCAAACCACGTCATCTATGAGCTTATATGAACAAGAAATCCTTGTAGCAAAATTTTCGGACAATTCATCTAGAATTTCAAAATTTAAATTGAAGTTAGCAAGCAGTGCCGTGAGTCCGCAACTTCTTGTACTTTCGTGCACAACAAATTGCATATCACGAAGGCGAATGGGAACTAGCGTGCCATGCGGAGAGCGCCTTCACGCAGGACACAAAAAACTCGATGTCCGTGGGCGCCGCTAAAGATTACTTGTTTGTACAAATGCAGCTTAAAAACTCCGTGTATAAGAATGGAAGTGGGCCTAAATGAGATTGTAACATATAATTATCAACTAATATAAACACCAAAAATAATTTCGTAAACTAAATATAAAAATAGTCATTTATGTATTATTAATTTCTGGAGCTTTGGCCCCAAACAATATATGTATCTAAACCACGTATATTTCCTTTAAAATCTCTAATTTTGTGACTTTTTATATTATACTTATTAATCGCCATACTAATTTTACTCTGTCCAAGAAGGTTTAGGTTACAACTTGTTTAAACTGATAAGTAGCGCATTCTACCCGATCCCTACAAGCAAACAAAATAATACAACAAAATTATTACCCGATTCGAATCGTGTATGAAGTATACACACTAAATTAGTTAATATCAGTTAAGCAGACTTTGAAACAAATATAAAAATACGTTATTCGGCGTGAATAATTCTGGCTAAGAGAAAACGAGTGATAACGATTGAAACAAGATATAACATTTTGAAAACTGCTTATGTTCGTAACTCAAGCTGATAAGTGGTTACCTGAGAAATTCTAAAATCGAAATTTTAAGACAATTTTTTAAGTCTTCTTACTTGATGTTGTTACGCACGGGCCGCTGGCTGCCTCCAACCCTTCCCCTCCTTCAGATTAACCATNTCACGACCCCCCCCCCCTTCTTCAACAAGACTCCAGCCATTACTGCGAAATATTACATCTAAATTATTTTTCGGAGTATTTATTAATAAATTAGGAAAGTGTTGTTCATTTTGTTACTTAATTAGGACCTCCATGCCTATAAAATGGCTAAAACCTACACGTTGCAAAATTGTAACAGAAGTGGTAACATCAGTCAATGAAAAACTTATCCCTTGTTTACGGATGATAAATAAAACTAACTTTCAACAACCAGCAAATGGTAAACAAAACTTTCTAAAAAAGGTAATTACTTGAAATTTTTTATATTGCAGCATTGAAATTAAGCCACCAAAATAATGAGTGACGTGTGATTTATTTTGAGTGGAGATGTTTTCAATGGTTTCTGTGTTCGAGGCTATTTACACTTTTGCAGGTCGAGGGTGTGCGAATGCGTGAGGTACGCAGGAACTGCATCAGGTTGGTCGATCGTCACTCGCAATGCTCGTGAAACTCGGCGAACTCATTTCGAAAACGGCGGGCACACCGTTGTCGGAGTGTCTCCCCCGCGTCGGGGCGTAATCAAAGAGTTGGAGAAAACTCACGGGGGCCTCCCCGGACAAGCACGCAAACACAAGGCCCGGGTAACGCAGGGCTATATCATGGTAATTAGCGCAGGCCTGGGCCCCCCAGCATGCGAGCGTCCATTAAGAAGTTAAACAATGTAATGGAGTCTGTATGCTTGCTCCTCTATCTCTCAGGCCACCCCTCTTCTCCACAGCTCCCTCCGCTATACACCTAACGCGGAACCCCTTTTCTCCCCAGTGCAAACTACCACTCCACGACTGTCAACTTTGCTTTTAAGCGCCCCGCCGCTAACATGCTTGCTTATTACACGTCCGCCCGCCGCGGGGGTTCCTTTCCTTGCTGGCCAGGCGCATGTAACTGCACGAATCAGGAGAGCAGACCAATCCGACAACAAACAGCGCGTACTTGAAGGAGCGTGGTGGACTTCGTTACCTTCTGCCGTCTGCTGTAGTTAACTCACCTAACGACATCTTGCTCAGCTAGAGCTATTAACAACGGTGCTTCGTCATTTTCTTACAATTCTCAGAATTATTCGAACTTAGATTTCGCCGATGCAATAGTGTTTTAACTGAGTCATTCTTTTATCGATGACTTAGTCGCGTGGCTCTCTTATTTTATTATTAAGTAATTTAATTAACTCGTTATAATCAGATACATTATTAAAGGTAATGCGTGATATAATGTTCAACAGACATTCAAAATTAAAATATTTATTTTCCATTCCTTTACATTATTAAATTGGATAATTGCTAAAATGCTCGTTTTCGTGTAAAAATTAATATATGTCAAACCTACAACTATTATGTAGAAAAAAATCATCTATGTGTATTACGTCTAAAATTTCTAATGGTTTTAAATAAAGTGCATTCCATTTCAATTGGTTTTGGAATTATTGAGTTATAACTACTGTCATAGCATTTTTATTTAAAAACTTCTGTTAATACCATTAAAGTTTTTAAAGGTTTACATAACTGCGTGGTCTTTTTTTAGATTTTGTAGCTAAAAATGTTGATATTAATTAATTGGTGTTTAACATAAACGACATAGTAAAATATCATGACATTTGATATTCATTCCAACTATCCTAACTAATATTATAAATGCGAAATTGTGTTCGTTTGTTTGTTTGTCCTTCTTTCACGTCGCAACGCAGCAACGGATCGAAATGATATTTTGTGCAGAGATAGCTGGAGGGCCAGGAAGTGACATAGGCTACTTTTTATCCCGAGAAAATATCTCATTCCCTCGGGGAAATTCTTATTGGAAAATGAAAAATACACAAACGGAATAGCAATGCAACGTCGCAACCGAGTAACAGACTGACGTAATATGTTGCACAGAAATAGTTGGAAGGCTGAAAAAGGATATTGGCTACTTTTAACTGCGATAAAATATCTCAAAAAATTTACAAACGTTAATAGTGAATCAGTCGGGAAAAGTTTGCCGCCAGCGCACTCTCTTGCAATACGCTGTCTAAACCGTTAAAAATGGAACAAAATCTTTTACTAAATAATTGTGTAGAATAAAAAGACCTAAAAAAAAAAACCTCCGTGGTAGCATATATCTATCTATAACAGAGAAATACTATTATGTGTGTTCACCATTTAATTCACCGAGACGTTGAGTTTTATACTATGTTTTAGGGTATAGAAGATAAACACTAAATAAAATTTAACTTTATTAAAAAAAACCGAAATAAAAATTATGTGGTCGACGCGAGCGGAGCCGCGGGTACAGCTAGTATACTATAGTGTATATACCATAAACTAGTATGTACTTAAAATTCTGAATTGCTCAGCCTGCTGTCACAATATGGGTGCCTTAACTGGGATATCATGAAGAAGACTGCACTTACTGGCCTCATCAGTCTGTGCTGTTACAGGCGTCAGTTTTGAACTTTCATAACACGAAATAACCCGAAAGTCAGGAGCATTGATAAGGTACACTGTGGAATAATATAAGCGACAATGGGAGCCGATGCAAATAGTTGTTGTAGTGAAATTATTCACACTCTTTCAGAAATAATTACGATGTGGTTTTAGAGTTCCAGTGTGACAACTTCCTCTGGTTCACGGTGAAATATTATTGTTTACAGCAAATTTCTCTGCATACTGCTGATTACATTTTATTATCAGCCTGTACTTTTCTGACACGATGCTATTTGTACAATTAAAGGTATTACAGAATTCCACGTATGTTTATTCCATTGTTACATTTTTTTTTAACTTAAGAAAATAATTTTTTCGTTTGTGTTTCCTTTTAAAAGGCGATTGAATATTCCTTTCAAAACCGAATTTATTCACGTCTCCTTTTAAATCCTAGGTCATCGTTCTATTTCAGATGCTGGGCTTCAACGTTGACAAATGTTTCCATGCGTCACTGCCAAGTATTTTGCAAGTTTCGACCGATGCGAAAGCAGCGTCGCCGTTTGCTGCTGAACACTTTTACGTATGCCGTATGTGGTTTTGACTGACAAACTTCGGCCGCGTATTTGTCACGATAAATATAAATGGAAAATATACACGGTTTATGAAAACTCTATTCCTAAAATCAAGTTGAACAATTAGTTCCTTGAAAATATTACTTACGATTATTGCAATAAAACTCTACGTCTCCTCAACGCATATTAATAAATTGTTATGTTGTGTGCGTTATTACATTGAATCGTAAAAATATTGTGGTTGCCACCCTTATTTTTCAATATATTTTGCAATGACGTAATATTGTCTGTTTTTGTATCAGTTAATTTTTAACGAGTTACCCTCAATCAACGAGAATGTTTGCACTTTATTGTTTATCTATCTCAAATCGAATTCTAGGAAATCATGGACTAATTTTAGAAGTAATGATTTCCGAACCAGCTCGTGTACGCCACGGAAATTACTTAACTTGTTACGGTTGCCATAATACAGGGGTGCCGATTCGTAAAGATGATTGGCACCCCATAATTGTATCGCAGAGCACTAGTTACATTTAGAGTAAACATTAATTCAGCGCAGATGCCGGGGATATTTTTTATTTGTTTTAATGCTTGGAGACATGCAAGCACTTAAAATATTAGTGTTTCCATTAAATATGTTATAAGTGAAGTAGCGTTTCTGCTTCACATTAGTCGGGTCCAAGGTTCAATCCGAGGTAGTTACACTGGGGTGGTTTTCCCGACTATTTTCTTGCATCCTATTTAAGGCGTTTGTCAGGATATTTTCCTAAGTATAATCCTTCTTATCTTTTCCTCATTTAATTTATTTACTATAAAATTCGTTTCGTAGAAGGAAACGAAGAAATTAATTACCATTATCACTTATTTTTAATATTAGAAAAAAATTGCTTAAAAGTGTTTGACACAAAAAAATTAATTATTTTACATCTGTATCAAATATTGTTCCACTTGTACGCGTTGAAAATTATGGCATTTTCCTCAAACAAAATGTTGTACACTTTATATTTTTTAAATAATTTGATTTCAAGTAAAATTTTTTTTCTATTTTGCTGCATCCGTAGTAATAAATACTAACCAGCTGTACAAATGAAAACACTTACAACATAAACTAATTCCGTGGGCTAACCGCTTTACAGGAACGTAATGACCAAACAACAACTGTTCATTCATTTTGTTTAATATTAAAAATATGCAAAACATAATTAATTGTTAATTTTATACATATATGTATATACGTATATCGCCTTTTATTTGGTGATTACATATGTGTCGCATGGTAGCCCACAGCATTTAGTTTATTTTGTAAATTTTTCATTTGTTCATCTTAATTAACGTTTGTTACTATGTCTCCAGCTAAACAGGAAATCTATGGATTTGACGTATAATTATTTTTTAAAAAATACTGTACAATTATTTGATTCAAGAAAAGTGACATCACCTGCAATATGTATAAGTTGAACAATGTTTGGTACAAATAAAAAGTATTAATTTTTTGGTAAAGACACCCGTAATAAGAACATCTTCCATAACGCATAAACCCATAAGGTGGATGGAGAATCTTTATGCACAGTTCTAACTATTAGTTATAAGTTGTGATTACATATTTACATTATACCGATTATGCCTTTTTTTGTCTGTCAGATGTGATTAACAACGCCGATACAATACGTGATGTGACGGTAGTTGACAGATAAATTCCTTAAAAGGCAAAGGTTATGGTCGCTGTGTAAGTTCATAAGTGTCACGTTAGACGGCAAAAAGCTATGGATGCAAAAAAAGCTATGAATAACTTCACTGAGGGTTTTGAGAAAGCAGCACTGAATAAGAAGACGACGATTCAGTGGAAAAAGAAGTATTTTGCGACAGGCAGTGTTCGTGGAAGACCTCCCACGAGACGTGAACGTTGTGCAGATGTGGTAGAATCTGCCCGACGACCCTCACGAACAAAAACGTGCAGCTGAGTTGGGAATAATCAAATAGAGCATTCGAAAACACGCGAAACTGAACCTGCCAATGAAATGTTGGCCTCTATTCTCGGTTAATGAATTGACAGTTCCCGATACGGGCAAACGTGCGCACGCTTGCGCTCAGATGTAGCGATGATTTCAAACAATAAATCACCAGGCGGAAGTTGTTAGATGAATGCATGATGTACCGCGCATCCTGCAGTCATAAGGACTTTTTCTGAGGAAACGATATCTCCTTCCCTTCAAATAAGTCGAGAAGAATCCACGACATGTCTAGTCAGAATGACAGCATTGCCTTTGTTTTGTATAAGCTGTTCACGGTATTGTGAGAACTTCCGGGGCCCCAGTTACTTTTCACTAGCAGCCATTTTTTATCATCCCACCACTGTTTTAAATCATTATTGACGTGTAAGAAATAAACAAAGTATTTATATTTCAACAGACTCGAAAGTTAACGTCTAAGGTTTTAATAAATTTTATATATTTACTATTATTAAAAAATAAGAGGGCTTCAAAAATTGCTCTTTTTACAGTGAGTAGCCTAGACGTAAATTTTTTTTTACTTGTGATGACTATCATTTGAGTTATATCTGCATTGCCATCGACTGGTCCATTCCACAACTGTAAGATGCGGAAATCCTCAATAGCAGGTGGTTTCAACACGAAGAATTGTCAGTACACTTCACATTGGCTTTTAGACGCCGGCTGAACTCAGTCTTAGGGAATCGTTCAATCAGACGAGAATCGGAAAATTCCCTAGCTTTCCTTCCGGGGTGTCCAAGAAGCTATGATCTCTACAAGGCTGGATGAGACATCGAGGTTTCATCGAGAAGTGGACGTGAAAGCGCCGTTATTAAATAACCGATCAACTCAAAGATGTGGATTTCATTGCCTTCCAAAAATTGGCCTACTAATGTTGACTAACACGAGCTAATAGAGCTTGGCAGGGCTCTAGACTATTCTGAGATTTGAAGGAAGGCGTTACAGACGTTTGGGGTTCTCAAGACGTGATTTCCACCTTTTGTGATAAATGTGTGTGTATTATCAATATATATGTGTAATTATAGGGTCCAAGCAGTTTGTGAACAATCTTTGTGATTTGCACATATTTTAGTGATGATATTTGCAATATAAAATGAATAAAAGTGGTTAAATGAATTCAAATACTGGGATTGTCAAAATAACTAGTACGTTAAACTCGTTACCCAAAAGTTTTGATGATTGTATGTAAAAATTATTCTTCATAACAGAGCAAAAAATTTAACAACAAATCGCTTTGGCGCGATCCACGAGCCGTATCGTTTGCAAGAAGACAAAAAAAAAGGACACCGACGTTGTTTGTAAGCCTGGGAGCCAGGCAACACGTTTTACACCCGCATATCAGAACATGCGGGCGCTGAGGGTTTAACGACGAGAAATTCGCGTGGCGTTTGCTCAAGTGTTAATGCGAAGATTGCAGGTGGTGCAGTTGGAGGCAGTAGGTAACCAAGCTGCGCTTACTTAGCAGAGGGAACTGTTGTGGTCATGCAATCAGGCCTCGCCAGCCTGATCACATTCTCAAACAATTCGTCGGTAATTAAGGACACGTGTCTTGTGCCTGAACCACAGGGGGCCGCGGTGCTGCGGTGGTCAGACTGCTCGCCTTCCACCTAGGCGGGGTCGCGGATATTTGCGTGTGTGTATCGTGCCGTACGATGCCACTGGTTGGCGGGTTGTCTTGGGGATCTCCAGTTTCTCCCCGCCCTTTCTTTCCGACGCTGCTCCGTGCTCACCTCGCTTCACCCTCATCGGCTCTCAAGACCTCGTTGTTAAGAGCCGCCCACGTCTCTTCACTCACTCGCCCTAAGCTACAACGGAAGGAACCCCCTCAAATGTTTCTCAGTGAACGCGCTCCTGATATCGAGGCAGGAAGCGTGGCGGATGGCGTCTTTGTCGCCGGGACACTGCACCTTGAAGACATCGGGAGATGTGGTGTGCCGACCACACCCCCGTAGTACGTCTACAAACGTCAGCCTATGGAACCATGACTAAGGTGACGACTTTCCCTGTGGATAGCTTCAAGAGCCGTGTCTTCTCTTTATATGAAAATAATAATTAAAATAACATTATAATTTTTTAATATACATCTAAGCTGTTTCTTATTGTAACGAGTTGTTACTTTTATTTAGCAAATACAAAGATTATCATACATACATAGTTCTTTCTGTCTCCAAGTTCACATCCCCTTAATAAAAAGTAATGTAATTTTAGAAACCAAAATTACAACAAGGCGAGCCATCACAAAATTTCTCCACTTTTTTTTTCGCACCAGTTTGCAACAACAAGAACAGGTGCGGATTTATTATCGCCATGGTAAGCACGTATTTACACGTATATGGCAAATAAAAAAAACCCAAACGTATCACAAAGCTAATTCTTGTACATGCAGAAGTAGTATTGTAATGTAAAGAATTTAAAAAAACTGTGGTAATTATGCAGCCGTAACGTATAAGGCGAATCGAAATTTCACACAGATCTAAGGAATTAAATACATATGCTACAGTATAGGGGCTTCCAAAGAATTCTCCAGAGATTATATAATTAGTATAAGTTTTGGTACGTTACACGTCACTTGAGTTTAGTGGATTATTATTAAATTTTTGGTACTCATTACGAAAACATCACTATTGGTAGGAAAATGTATGAGGAAGGAAGTTTCTACCAAGTACTAAAAGGTAATAGTGATGTACATACCTTAGTAGTGTCTGTAAGGAGAACGAGGCAGCTCTAAAACTGTTCTTGTATATCTGAAAAGAAAGGAATTTTAGAGTCAATAAGTGAAACGTACACACTATTAAGAGCACTATATAAAAATACAGATAACAATTAATCATTTTAATTCTAAAATTGTTATTTCTTGTTCCGCTAATATAAGTATTTCAGTATTTAGCCTAAGACACCTACTTGTAAACAATTTCAGTACAGTTTATTATACACCAGGTTAGTTTCATAATAAAACTATAATTTACGATCGTTATCATATAGTCCGCAAAAATTTGTGGCATGAGTTCAAAATCCATATTTAGTTTCTCAGGGTCCTAAAGAATAAAAATTAACGTATATTATTTTAATGGTTACATCCGCTTTTTCTGTAACTCTGTTAAAGTTCTACCTTCACGTTACTCAATACGTTCCTCGACACAAGAAAACCAAATGTAAACAAGCCTGATTGAGAAAAAGTCAAGGCGAAAGTAACTTTTATTAATTCTGGGCTGGATACACAAAAAAAAAATTTAAATCATTACAATGAAATGTGTTTTCATCAGTGCTGCCTGAAAGGTTTGAATAAAAGAAATAACATTTGCTTCATAAAAATAGTAATAAAATAAATTTTTAATTTATTTTGCATTAGGCTAGAGTAATTTTTTTTCCTAGTCCTTACCACCATAACAGTATGCTGTATGTTTTTAATAAATAATGAATATTAAATATTTATATTAAATATACAAAATATAAGTAAAATTTTTGTTTAACCATAAAGTCAAGGTACTTAGATATTACCTGAAGTGTAAAACCTATGTGATGCATGATTTAACTAAGGAGAAAAACGTCATACATAAAGTAGTTTTTCGAAGATTTGGTCAAAAAATATTAAGATTACGTGAAGAGATTGTAAGAAGACAGCATAACTTATATTAGGCATACATAAGACAGTAGAAATTGCACACACCTATTCTAATAAAACATCTTACAACGGGCAGGGTGGGGTGGTGAGGGTGGAGAGATTTGAGTGGCTCTTAACAGCGGGGTCTTGAGAGCCGATGAGGGCGAAATGAGGTGAGTATGGTGCAGCGCAAGAATGCAAGCGCTGAGGAAACGGGAGACCCCCGAGAAAACCCGCCGACAAGCGGCATCATCTGGCACGATTCCCACATGCGAAAATCATCTGGGAGCTACCTCGCTGGGAATCGAACCCGGGTAACCTAGGTAGGGAGCTAGTGGTCTGACCACTATAACCACCGCGGCCCCACCACGCGCAAACGAGCCGGCTTCTCGAACTACAGCCAACCGAAAAAAAGAGCGTAATGAAAAGAGGCGAAGATGGAGGAGCGACGGATTGCAGCGACGTGGGAAACGGGGATCCAAAGGGGAAACTCACAGACTACAGCAACGTCCGATATGTTTAACACATGTGAAAATCTGGGAGCGACCCTGCTGGGAATCGAGGCAATATCTTCTTGATAGCAGCATGCGAGACTGCTCTTCAGCACCAGCATCACGTTTACACGTCCAGTTCAAAGAATTTTGATTTCCTACAAGTATTAATTTACATTAAAAGTTTTTTTTTATGAATTAAGGGCACCGTCTTCCCTCGCTTCCAAACGTAGCGCAGAGCTTCAGTAGTACAGTTGCAATTTTAAAAAACTGGTTCAATATTTTGAGTGACGTGTGGTTACGAAAAGCATTTACGAAATCGTCCATCCCGCAATGGTAGCTTCCGTTTTCTATTCCCGTCCCTAATTCGTGATTTTCAAAAGTAAAAAAAAAAAAGTTGCTAATACAATTGTTTCACTAAATATATTTAAGTATGAAACTTTTGGTGCAGACTGTTGAACATACCATTTAGTTATGGGCAAACCTTTGTCTTTATTATTACACCGTATAATGGTAGGTCACCACGAAAATTCCTACTGAGGCGAGTCGATGAGGGGAATAATACACATCACTTCAGTGCCTTAGGCGTAAAGACTAACACACATTCGAGATGCGCACGCATAGTTTTCCTTTTGTGCTCCTACGCTTTTCGCTTCAGGGCCTCGAACTCTCAATGTACCTCCAACCTTAGGCTGACCGCCATCATGAAATTGGGCCCTAAATAAAAGCAAAAATATTAATGCCTTATACCAGATTCAAACGATCGTCTCAGAGAGCTGGGGTTCCAACAAGGTATAGACTGTTCACAGTAAAGTGTGTACTTCTGAGGTCCTAGTTACTTTTTAATTTCAGCCATTTTGTTATTGTTTGAACCCCTTTTTAAAATAAATATTGCCATGTAAGTAACAACCACTGTGTGTATATTTCACCACCCTCGGAAGTTAACGTCCAATGCTAAAATTAAATATATTTATTGACTATTATTCCAAAAGAGAGGCTTTTCAATAGTGCTTACTTTACCGTGAATAGCCTATACACTAAGATAAGGGATTAATATTTTTGCTTTTATTAGAGGAATTGATTTTTTTGTCAGCTCTAGTTCATTCAGTTACCAAGCATAATTAATATCATTAGAACTGATAAATAGATATTGAAGTCACGAAGCAAACGTTTCATTTCATTGTGATTAAGTGAACGCACTATATATTACACTATGTGCATAAATGCACTCATATAATTTAAATATGAAACCAACTAGAGAGTGATTCCTAATTTATAAATATAAATGTATATAGTATAGATTAGTGCGAGAATGGAGGGGCCGGGGAAACGGGAGATCCCCGAGAAAACCCGCTGACCAGTGGCATCATCCGGCACGATTCCCAAATGCTAAAATCCGGGAGCGACACGGCCGAGGATTGAACCTTGTTCGCCTTGGTGGAAGTCGAGCATGCTAATCGCTCAGTTACCTCCACCCCATGTATGGTAATGATAAGTTACGCAATTCTTTTTAAACTCTTAAAATATGAAATAAATAATTCACAGTGCAAATTCTAAAAGAGTTCAATAAGTGCAGTTCAGCTTCATATGTGTACTCAAAAATATAAGTATCAAAACATTTAAACACCTAAAAAATTTTGGAACGCCAAATAACTCAAGAGCAAAGACATTTCCAAAATACGCAAGTAGCATTATCGAACTAAAGTCGATTGACAATGAAAGAACACGCAAGTGTTTCTAGCGATACTTATAAACCTAAAGCAAAAAAAAAATATTTTATTATTTAATAAATAGATGAATACATGAGATAAAAAAATTTCCAAATAATTCAGGTCAAATATTTTTCCTTGTATGTAAAAAATATATTGTTTATGGGTTAGAATATAAAGTTAATTTTTTCTAGAATTAAATTTATTCGAAGTTGTTTCTCATTTTGAGTTTGTGTGTGTACACTTTTTAACCAATATTTCACTTTAACATAGAGGGTCTTCTGTTTGCGTAAATGAATGGTAAGATTAGATTTCTACTGAATCACTAAACTTAAGCTCGGCTTGTTACGAACTAGCTTTTCAGCCAATTCGCACTTGAAAGATTATGAGAGAATGTGAGAGTATGCTGGGGGCGTAANTTGTTACGAACTAGCTTTTCAGCCAATTCGCACTTGAAAGATTATGAGAGAATGTGAGAGTATGCTGGGGGCGTAACTCTAATAATGACTCGTTAATTCGGTAGTGCAAAACAGTATCTGATGAATTTATTACAATTTACGGTTATACAATTATTATTTATATTAGCATTTACCGGGGGAGCTTTACATTGAATTTAATATTATGTTTATTGTTACTTCACTCACGCCATTTTAAATAACCCTAACCGGAACGTCATCACCTTGTTAATGTTGCCGGAGGCTGAATCTAGGAGACGGTTAGCGACGGCCGGACACCCATCTTCCTGGTCTGCTCCGCTGGTCGGGTCGCCAAAGGACTAATGATGAATGACGACGACGAGACGGTTAACGACGGCCTATATCAAGCGCGCGGTTCGGCGGCCGCGCTCAGTGACCGGTGGAGGGGATTTCTGCAACTGTCGACGACCAAATGGTGGCGTTGCAATCCCGCTCGTTTATGTTTGAAGGTGTGATCAGGCAAGCCGTTCAGCTAAGGCCTGACCACACCGTAACAATTCCCCCAATGTTCACTAGCGAGATGCCCTCATCTCGCCCTAGAGTCCGTGTGGATTATGTAGATGTGGTAGTTGCGGGGTTCATGTTGTGGCAGTAGGAATATGGATCGGGTTGAAGTCCTCTTCGCTACGGTAGGAAACATTTTTGACAGGATTTAAAACAGACGGATAATTTAGGTATAAGGAACTGCCAGATGCCTTCGTGCAGTCCTTGGGCAAGGTGGGTCGGTCAAACGCTGGGCGGTGTGTTCACAGCGGCCTTGCGCGCCTTGCACTTGTATTTCCGCTGGGTGTGCAGATCGTCTTCCACGCGAGCACGGCAGACGCCTCGCAGGCGGTTCGCGAACGCGTCAGCCTTTCTTAAGTTCGTGAGTCTCTATACCCTACTTGGCGTGACTCATTACCACAATGAAAATAAAACCTTTTAACAATGAAAAGAATTTAAATTTGGTAAGTTAACTGCTCTCCCCGTTACAATAATTATTATGTGCAATTTTACAGAAAATACACGTGCTGTCAACTGAATACATTTTATATCACTGACATAGCAGTGATGTATTAAGATATTGTTACAGACTAAAACGGTACGTGACGTCACTGGGTTAGGACACTGATGGGATGGTATCGAAACGTAGAATAGTAATAAATTAATAAATTAATAATTAGAACAATGCAAAAAGAAAAGAAATGTTGCAGCTGCTTTTTAACTACGTTTCAATACGTAAGAGGGAAATGGAACGGATACTTAAAGTACATTTACATAATTATTTAAAATATAGGACAACCAAATGTTGACGTAATAAATGTTGCTTATTACACAAGAAATATGTTTAAGTATCAGATACTAATGTCTATTGAAAATGATGAATTATACAATTGGCGTTGTCTATAAAACTTAAAATATTAAATGACAGTGAATAGAAGTATTATAATTGAGATGTCTCTATTTTATGACGTAAACTCTTACAATTTCTTAATTGTTATCTGAATAGTTTCATTTTGAAATTTTTTTTTTTTTTTTATAAGCAATGGAGTATGTCATTTGTTCAACTGCTTTTGTATCTTAAAACTGGTTAACGTTTTACTGTTATTATAAATAATACTTTTTAAGCATCTTTCAGAGGCCTCCTATGAGTTATAACATTACATTTTTATTGTGTGTTATGTTGGAACTTTTGAGTAAAGTAAAGTTTGTTATGTACGTGTTAGGTACCTGCAGGGTGCGGTGTGAGTGGTGTATGTAAAGTATGTTAACCGCTGGTTACCTGTAACTGTTTTTACGTATGACTCGCGAGCTGGGCGAAGCGGTAGTGTTGACGGCTGTGAGCGCGGTGTTGAGGTTGTTGCGCGTGACGTCAGGACTGGTGTCACGTGGGCGGTGCGTGCGCCGACCTCCGTAGGAAATTTGGTTGAGAGGGGTGTGACATCACTGCTGGTTGCTGTGGAACATGAAGCTTGCGGTACCGTTGTTCTGAAACTTACAATTAAATGTATTAGCAGAATGCCTGCACAGTTTGTCAAAACATCTTATAAAAAAAATTTTCTTTAAATAAATAATTTATGCGACTTATGGTTATTGACATTATATTGGTAATTTAATTCTGGGTTATATTATATTTACTTGGGTGTGGCGTAGGGTGGGGTGTCCGACCTTAGAAGTTTATGTATTTAAACGCGCGTTAAAGTTCATTTATTTTTAAACTGTCGTCAAGTGATCTCTCGGGCGGTATATGAATACTAACTGGTGTTACAACTTTATGGTTACGTTACGCTTGTAAATCTAGTTCTTAGTTAATGCCTATTTTCATACAAGTAATTTTTTTTCTCTTCTGAAAATAAATTATTTTAGTTAGCTGTGTGCGCGGATAAACTCATAATTATTAAAATGTTAATATTTACGCTGGACATCAACACTTAGCCTAATTATTATATAATTACATTGATTAATAAAAAGTTAGGGTTGGAATGAAAAGTAGCAGAACGCATAGCATGTTAACAAAAACCGAGGGACATAAGTAAAACATAACGACACTTATTATGCAAATAGAATATAGTTGAGAGGAAAAAGAACATATATGAGTAATTAAAGACAGAATAATTACACTTCTACTTTAACACAAAGGGTTGGCATACAGGGGTTGGGGAAATCTGCACTCATGACTTACTCCCTGGAGGTCAGAAACGAAAGTACCCTCGTGGTATACTTTCAAAGTACTGTGTCTTAAAGAGAAGATCACAGCAACATCCAATTGCGCCCCTACTGCCTGACCTCTGCCATGGCTAGTAGAGCACAGAAAGATAGGCCGCTCTGGTCGGGTCACAACTCCGCCAGAGGCCCAAAGATTGCTCCGCGTCTCACGCGAAACGAAAGATTTGACCTCCTGAGTAAGTATTCCTTTCAATTGGGTGGATGTGGGTAAACCATGAACGGACAAACACAGTCGAAGTGGGTGCGTCTCAAGCACTATTCCCATTTCGTTAAATACCCTTAACATTGCACACAATTAATCCATCTCACGTCAGGTTTAGCAGTCTGCGCATCAAACAATGCAGTATGACTGGCATGGCGTGTCGCAAGCACGTCCGGAAGCCACGAGGATTGGCTAAGTCCTCGGATCACAGAAATACGTAAACCTAACAGAATTCATTCGCCCCGTTTCCTTATAGCACAGGTTTGTGGGAAAATACGTGAAAATATTGATAGTATGAGAAACTTAAAACTAGAATATTAAACTTAAGTTTAAAAGCAGATGTGGCGGGAAGAAAACTGCTTGGCCTGCGCAAGCACGTTGCTACGCAGCACAGCGGCGCTCGTGCCGCAGGGAAAAGTGCTGATAGGGAATGTCGTCTCGGCAATGTCCACTGCGTGGCGTGCTCTAGCACGCTGTTTTTTTTTTCTCTCTTTTTTGTTCGCGCCCAGCGGCGCTCGAGCCGCGAGGAAGCGCTGACGAGGGAATGTGCCATCTGGGCACTTTGGTCAAGTCAACGACATATCGTCCTTCCGGTTGGCAACTCGTATCGGAATACGGGATTTCTATCAGCGTACAAAAATTGCCATACTTAACTTGCATACCTTATTCCTAAGAATTATATGAGAAATTTCTTAAATATATAGTATGTATACTGAGAGGAAAGTTGAATAAAATAAATTTTTATCTTATCTGCATACAGTAATGGCGAACTACGTACAATATGGTGTACTGCATGGAATTTATTAAAATTAGCATGAGTTGAAAGTTACTGAACTGAAAATGCTTATAAGATTACGAATTACTATCACAGTAA